>JALIZH010022413.1:0-300451 GCA_030522465.1 Rhipicephalus appendiculatus
ATCTATCTATCATACTCCACACACATATCACGCGGCACATAACCACTAGGAGAATTCCGCTAGATCCGCCAAAGCTTCGCTGATTCGCAACATGCCGTGGATTGTCGGCGAAAAAAAAATGGCGCAGTGCAAGGGGCATCTCATACGCACATTGTATACATGGTTTAAAAAGCCAGCGAAATGTCTAACGTTAGAGTAGCATACCTGGTTCTCCGCTTCCTTTGATGATTCCAAGAACGCTCTTCACCACCCGTGTTACCCTTGTGCTGCTCACCGACATTTGAATTTTTCTGTAGCAGAGAAACGAAGCGAAGAAAGAATACAGACTAGAATATACTTTGATGCTCTACATATCTGCTATGGAAAGATAGATAGATTGATAATTAAATTTCAAGTGGAACAGTTTGAACTCTACAGGCTTTTGCAATACGTGCGACAGCAGTACAGTAGAATACAACACAGTGCAATTTTACTGCTTATTTATTATACATGTTCAGCCACTTTATGTACTCCAGGGCAACGTAGACCTAGTATACAATATGAGGGAAAGGAATAAACCCTTCGCTATACTCCCATCGCCTTCAAAGTGCGCAGCAGAAGGTCCTATATTATTTTTTATAAAAGTACGGCATCTCGTGTTGTACGTATAAGTAAACCTGTAACTCCTGATGCAATCGCTTATCCCAATTGCATTAGCAGCAATAGCCTGAAAGTGAGAACCACACAATCCGTATGAGAATTGGCAACCATTACGGGCCCAGGTCTTACAAACAGATGAAATGCACGATTCTTCCACAGCATTCTAATTTCGCCATGGATGGAAGCGCTTAGGCCTGCAACGTTGATGATAACCTCCGCTTTTTTATCAGTGGTTGAGATTGATAGGGGCTGACGCAAACAGTAAAATGAAGAAGAGGAAAAAGCCAATTGTCCTGCCACACACTACAGCCGCAGCTCCAGATGGGAGGAAATATGTTAAGGATGATCTGGGGAAAATACTGGCAGATCCCACGCACAGCTGATTTCAATGTTACCAACGCACATTGCCGTTGCCTGACATTGCCATATTGTTGGGCGTTGACTTATTTTCTCAATTGATCAATGTGCGCACTATGCGAGCTTACCTATAGCATGCCGACTACGCCTATACGCCGTGCAGTAGTAAACGAATGACTTCATTAAAGGAGTTTATTGCTTCACAAATCGAGCACCGCAATAATATTTGCAATCCTTCAAGTACGAGTGGAGTAAGAGGGATATGTTGCACGCTTTCTCTCTCCCTCCGAACCAGCGAGCACGCTGAGAGCTACGCAGAGGAGGAGGGTATGACAAAGGCGCAAGAAGCTACATCAGTTCCTCAGAAAGCGTCATTACCTTGAGTAATTTCTTTCTTTCTTTCTTTCTTTCTTTCTTTCTTTCTTTCTTTCTTTCTTTCTTTCTTTCTTTCTTTCTTTCTTTCTTTCTTTCTTTCTTTCTTTCTTTCTTTCTTTCTTTCTTTCTTTCTTTCTTTCGTTCTTTCTATATTTATTTATTCATTTATTTATTTATTTTCATCTGTCTTTCTTTGTTGAACGCGTTGCCAAAGTTACCGTTGGTGACTACTTCGCGCCAAATCGAGTAGACTTACTATGTATACACAGGTAGCAAAGTTGCGCATTTGATAGAACTCGCCGCTCGCGCCCCTATTCACAAAGCACGTTCGCGTGCACAAAAAGCATCATTTTGAGGGGAAGTCAACTTCACGGCTGCGCGTGTGCTGGCGACCGCCCTACCACCGCTGTCCCAAGCAGTCGGCCGAGGAGATCCGGCACTGTGGGGAATGCTTTTCGTTGGTGTTGTGTATTGTCTGTGTTTAGTGAACGTCCTTTTTTGTGGTCCCTGTGCGGCAGAGTGACGGGACGCAGGGCTGCGAAATGCACCCAAGAAGTTGACAGGGACGCTTGACAGACACAATCGTTTTTTAGGCCATTTCGGGCTAGCCCCTGTAACTTCGAGAATACTTAGTTACTGAAATCGGTCATTTATGAATGGTACATTACACCGTGAATAGAACTAAAATACTTGTCGTCAAGATGGGCTCAACATCAAGCTGTGGGTCTTCTGATGAATACCGAACACTGTTTGGTGGCAGTGACAGCAGCGATCTGTGGGTCAACATAACTCATTTCAGCAGACCTTCCATATAAGTTTTATTTTATTTTATTTTATTGGTTAACACATTATTGCACTTGCATTCAATGTATGCTTAAGTTTGTGTTGTCACTGGTCCAAAATATTTCATGTAAGTTCCAGAGAACTGAGTTCCAAAGCAATTATCGGACGCGGCCTCTGGCTTGATGTTACACAGAGGTACTTTAAAACACCGCTGTGTTTATTTTGTCATAATAAACACAATGTGAACATCTCTACCTGCAGAAAGCAATCCTTGAACACAATACAATCAGTTTATAAAAACGCGGCTTGAAGCCGAAAAATATCGTGATCGGGCATCTCGTCTCATTGCATTGACCGTTTCATAGTGACAGTGACAAACCAGGCAGCGCGAAATCTGCGACTTGCTAAGCCATATATTGGGCAGAGTTGCGAACGACCGTGTTCTGCTCTGACCAGCTTGTATATTCAAAGTGCAAAATAAGCTCTGGCCTTTCAAACTAGTGCCTGAAAAAAAAAGCGACTCTTGAAGTACAATTGTTGATTGATCGGGGAAATCGTTAAATTGCTCAATTGGAAAGGTATCTCTCGCAATTCAATACATGAATTCCGGGTTCCCGCTCATATTGCCCAGGATAGTACATTAGTCGACCGTCGACATCGTCACTGCAGGTCGAATGCGTAGGCAGTTCAATACGACCAATTATTATCTCCAGCGTAACATTTCTTTTCGAGAATGCACATCCCCATACACGTCACGCACCAAATCTGGCTATATAATCTAACCCTAAATCTCACAGAAATATTTTTTCCACTAGAGTAGGCGATAACACATGGGATATGTATTGGATATGTATTGCTTCTCGCCCACTTGTCAATGGCTGGCTAGCCGTTGGCAAAAGTTCGAACGGTACAGAACGATAAAGCTGTACGAGAGTGCATGTGTGAACATTCCCCTCACAGATCTATCAAAACCGCGTAATCCAGTCCTAGCACTATTCGGCATAAAAGTTTGAAGCCCTGCATTTTGTTTACTTTATGCCACATCTTCCTCGGTATGCTTAAAATTCTCGCTAGCTTGCGTTAATTGTAAACACAGAGTAGTAATTCTAGCACTTGTTCTCGCGAGCACCCTACATTATTTTTTTTAAATTGCTGCGCCAAAAACTACGTGAATCGAATGACTTGCTGAACTTAAGTTGACCAGAATCATGTGTCTCGGAGTTTCCCCATTTACTATTTAAAACAAAAACATTGCTTGCTATAGTGACTGCCATTCAAGAAGTTATAGCACCAGTTCCATATCAATTCATTGTTTGTTCGACTTTTCATTTTTTTCTTCGAAGCGAAAGTCTGCGCCAGCGACGCGTTATCAACGAGCGAGGAAGCACACGGAGCCGATAAGCCACGTTAGCTCCTACATTCGAAATGGGTGGCTTTCCAGCTTAACGTGGATGACTCGGAACGCAAGATGACGAAGCTATGCGCAACTGCTGCTGCCGTTGGGAGCATATACAGTAACTCTAAAATTGACTACTTTACGACCCCCCCTGGCGATGAAAATTAGAGGTTGGCTCCATGGACACATTGATTACTTTTGAACTTGTTTTGGCGCATTTCTTGGGTATGGTACATTAAACCCCAGATACTTAGTTATATGTTTTGGCGTATTACGTAGCCACTTCTCTTATTCGCTGATAAAAGCAGACCGTTTTGAAGCTTTTCTATCGAATCATCTGATGCGCTCGTGCGTCCTGCTCCCACCACCAGCCTGGTACGCATCGAGGCGCCCTAAATCAGCGCGCGGCGCGCCTGTAGATAGGGAGTTCGAAGTTACGTGCATGTTTGCAGATGTGTGGCTAACACACTACTCACGCTGCCCGCCATCTGAGCTGATGCCACGCGCAAGTTATCTAATCCTGTACCGAACCGCGTGGTCTTGCGTGAACTTGATAAAAAGAGAGATTCGCAACAAAATGAACCAGGACTGTTCATTGCCAATCTAGTTTCACAAGTTAAAGATGGGATAATATTATTGCAACCATACTAACGGATTACGGCTGGTGGCTTCAGAAAAAAAAATGCTTCAGCGATTCATGTCTCTACTGACTTGGCTGGAATATACCAAAATGATTCCGTATCTGGCAAGACCTCCACCTATTTTACAAAGACTATATGCAGGTCCACTCAATTTATTACAATTTATTCATTTATTTTTTTACTTATCTTTGGCTTGAAGACCAAGCAAGACAGAAAACTGCGTTATCTGAACGCTGCAATTAATTCTTCAATATTAAAAACTGTACTTATAAAACCCCCCTCTGTTCTATTTCGCTGCAAATACCGTGATAAAATTAAACAGCCAGTCTACATAGGCTATTTTTAGCTTGAGCACTGGCTTCTTTTCAAATCCAGCCAACGAAAGCGTGCCCCTTACTTTCAGTGTGATCGGTAGCTCGTGGATATCATTTTATGTTACGTCCAAGTCTTGCAGTATAGAACGCAGCGCGGGCTCTTCGCGGCCTCCTGCGACGGTCGCGGTAACTATAGGTAGCTTACAATGCTCAAGTCTGGCAATGGCCGTGGATTTTGTGCCTATGAGGCGGTCATTTTGGATTATGGCCACATTTGTGCAGTGAAAAGCAAGTGATTTTTAGCTGAATTTGAATATTCATACTAAGTTCCAGGCCGTGCGCCGTGATATGAATCGGGCTCACACGTTCTTAGGAGCGTGGATTGGAGCTTTCTGACCAATCTCAAAAAGCGTGGCAGGGCCGCTTCAAAAGCTTGTTTTTTGGTCCCAAGCAGTGCCTGCATTCGCACGTGAACGCAGATGTCTGTAAAAATAGGGAGATGCTAGGGCATGTCGTAGCCAGCGTTTGTCGTCATGTTCCTGCAGGTTCGGGCTGCGCTTTGAAACTATAACAGTGTTGAACTGGGCACACTGTAAACGCAAACTAGCCGAATTGGGCGTTTTAAGGGCTTAATACTACCTTCATTTGGGACCGTACTCCCTTAGGGGGTATTAAGAACGTGTAATAAAGTTCTGCGTCCTCAATTTTACTTCCTTGAGAAATTATGGGGATAAAAGGTGGAAGAAAGGAGGTAAATTCACGATCTGACGCCATTTTGTCAAATGGAGTTCAAGGACAGAAAACTCCTATTTCTCTTTGCGGGCATATCTTCCCTTTATTTTATCCGAAGCTATAGTGCCTTCAGTGCTGGCGTGCATGTATGCAACTGCGCGGGCGAAGAAAGTGTTTCTCAAAGTGCTTAATATATTAATTCATGAACGTGCTAATCAACGATTTCTTCGTCTCGTCGACTGATGCACATTGTTGTACGGACTGCACACTACCGCTGGTCTCGGGTTCACGATGCATTCCGACCACAGAATGACTTCGCTTATGTTGTTTTACCATCAAATCGAAGTTAAACTAAAAGTAGGAGCGTGTACACCCTCGATGTGGCCTATCGGCACCGCATGCACACTCAGTATACCCTTTTGGATGACGAATTGGGCACAGGCAGCGTGCCTCAACGCACGGAATAAGATCCGGTGTTGAAAAAACCCGGTAAAAAAAAATAATCAAGAGAAACGAAAGAAAAAACGCGACACTCCTCAAGCGGGTGCTCTGAAAGGGTCGACCTTCGAACGGCGGCGATAAGAGAGGAACCATCGCACGCAAGCGCGCGCGGAGGGGAAAAAAGAAAGCAAAAAGAAAGAAACGCGAGAAGAGAGTCGCGAGAAACGCGAGAAGCAACGAGAAGTTCCGCAATGACAGCGGATACGGCGGATACCAGCGCAGGCAGCGGCGTGCGTGAGTGATAGCGAAGCGAAGCCGTCATGGGATAACGTCGGGTTTGTGAACAACGCCTTTCAACTACCCTGCTATGCGTCGATCATGTGTGCGCGTTTCATGCCGGCAGCCTTACTGTGTTCTCGTCGCGGGACCTGAAATGTGTGGTTTGACGACAGTGCAACATGCACTGCGTGCGCAATGGTGTGGCAATGGCCCGGTGACTCAAGCGAGCAGCAGCTGATGGGCGCGCCGCGTTCGCGGCACATTCAGGAACACAAATGGTATGTAATACTTATGTTTCCTCTGTTTACGCGACCGTGTCGCTTGGGCAGCAGTAGGTGCTGTTCTGCGCATTGCGTCGCGTCAAAAGTGCTATGAAAAGCGAAAAAAGAAAGGCCATTAAGCTCACATAACAACGATGCGTGATACGTGTTCCGAATTGGCTGACCGCTTGGCGTGGCCAGCCAATTCAAGCGAGTGCGCCTTAAAACTGAATGTTTGTGCGAGATAATTTTCTTGCTTGCGATAAAGCATGAATGAAGCAATGTTTCCAGGGAATATACACTTAAGCAACAACAACAACAACAAAAAAAGACAGCTGTTATCACGCTGTCATGTGGTAAAACGTGCATTAAGGCCAGATTTATTTTCTATTTATTCTGTTCTCATGCGCAGATTATGAGCAAGTAAAAATACTTTTTGCCGACAATTTTGCATTGGGCACCTTGTCCGTCTCCTACACAAAAAGTTAAATTGCATATCAAGGCGCATTGACATCATGAGCTTGTATACATTTAGCTAGAAAGAATAAGTCATGTTAATGACACATTATGATGGCCATATGATGTGTAAGACATGTGCTTAGTTACAGTGTGTTTGCTGAAGCACATGCATTTTATGGTATGGTCACTTCATTAGTCACATATCAGCACTAGAACTTCCCAAGGTTACATATTTATGGAATTTAGGTGATGTGTCACTTGTGCAAGGCTAATTTAATCACATTGATATAAGTCAGTTGAATCTGTTGAACCTCGTTGTTGAATCACCTTGTTCCTTCCTTCTGGTTATTTTGTTTTACTTTTTGTTGCCATAGTGTTTATGATCAGCACACAGTATTCTGACTGTTGACACAATTTCTGACAAGGTAAACAGGCTGGTACTTTGTCCACGTCTTCTATTGTCATCATTAGAAGTGCACTGTTTAATTTTGCCATGAATCAATACCAAGTCGCCCAATCTTCAGTCCTAAACAGAACAGCTGTGGTCGACGAAGAAGCTAGTGTTCCATGTGTTGTAAGTGATAATAACTGTTGGTGCGTAACATCCCAAAACCACCATACGATTATGAGAGACGCCGTAGTGGAGGGCTTCGGAAAGTTAGACCGCCTGGGGCTCTTTAACATGCACCTAAAGCTAAGTACGTGGGCCTCAAGCAGTTACGCCTCCATTGAAATGCGTTTAACTCCAAGGTTAATCATACTAAAATTTGCACCCCTTTACACTACAATGCTAACTTCACTGACAGCTAAAACTACTCGAATGATGGTACACAGGACAAAAGTACACTTCTGGTGCTGTTTCACATTTCATTACAGTTGTGTACTTTTTGCCGTCTGTACTTTAAGTGAAAAGTTCACAAGAAACTACTTAGCAGCATCTCACTATTGCATTTGTTTCGTGTTCTGTTTAAAGGTCTGCAATAGTATACTCAAGTGTGAGTCTGCCAAGACATTCATATTTCTGGATATGGAAAGCTTAATAGACTTCTTTTCTATTATTTTCAGGAAGACATTTCTGGCAAAGCTGCAAGAGTTGCTCACCCACTTGTTTGTGTACAAGACACTGTATTGTGGGAACACTCCCCTGTGCCTCACTCTACACTAACGAGGACGTAAAGTGTAATGCAAACCACAGAAAGATATACACACTTAGTGCAAAAAAAATTACAAAAATAAAGAACCATGCACTCACAGAATGAGTATGAACGTGACTAAAAACGCCATACACGTGTTAAATTTCAGTTGCTAGTACTGCGTTGTCCTGTTCCCTTTTCTATGTGTGTTGCTGTTTTGTTTTCACACTTTTACTGTGAACTCAATTCGTCACTGCTTTACAAGCTCTATAGATTCGTGGTCAAATTCTATTCAACCACATGGCATAGCAAGCCCTAGGATCCAATATGCCAAGCCACCAGCCACTATTTGTAGGAAATTTTTAATTTTAGGCAAGTGATTGCCTAATTTCAACTTGACTTTGCAGTCATGGTAGTGGCATTAACTTTCAATGTGGTAATTATGTGCCAGCCATGAAGTGAGGAATTAAAGATGAAGAACTTTTTAGGTTGCAGATGACAGTGGCTGGCATGGGAATATTGTAAACATAGCTGTAGTAATTATGTATAATAGAAGTATTGGTATATTGCAGTTGTGTGATAATGGCAGCAAATTCCCAAGTATATTTCTAGAAAACTGCATTCATTTTCAGATATGAGTAAGTATGTGCAGCCATATATGAATGCAATGTTGTCATTTAGCTGGCATAGCTGAATGCCTTTACAAATTGTGGTAAGTCGATCTACAATCAACACCACAGGTCTATTTAGGACTTTTCTGCAGAAAACAGAACTGTATGATGATGTGTGACATGTTTTGATGCCATAGGGCAAACTAATTCAATTAACATCTACGACATGCCTCCCTGCATGGTTGCATATTTCTTAAAAGTAATGCTAGCCTTATTGTACTTAGTTGCCTTCGTGTGCAGGCTGACACCAAGTTCCTTGTAGATCCCATTTCTCTGGATTGTGTTTACATACTAGCACTGTGAAGTGCACATGTCGGTGTGCATTATGATGAGATTCGCCACACTACTTTCATGTTGCTTTACTGTTGTGAATTATATATAGTGCTTGGGCTGTACTGTATACATTCTTAGTGTTTTGTATTGGGTGCAGGTTCTGTGCAAGAAGATGGAAATATACATATGCTTACACTGACATGAGAACTGCTACTGTTTTGATTCCAATAAAATATTGCGAACACTGTTTTTCTTATCATTCTTATCACGGCTGTTTCGTTGAAGAAGACGGCAATACTACAATTTTTTATTCTTGCTACATCATCTGTGCAAGAGGAGTGCCAAATACACATGGACTTTCACAAGGGTGAAGTGCATGTGCATTAACTTTTTTATTTAACAAGAGACCTGTCACCGCTAATTTGTGGTGGTTGTACTTGACATTGGGACATGCTTAAGCGTTCGCTTTAATGCATTTGTGTGATGTTTAACAATGAAGGTTAGTTAGTAAGATTGTAGGTAGTCTCCGAGTGTGAAAGCGACTAAATACTGAATTTGAGTTAGAGAATCACTGTGTGCCCCACGAAAGTGCGAGTTGCGAATAAGTGCTAATTGTGGATGTAGATTATCGTTCAGCTACTCTGAAGGCGCTGCTGCACCTACGTTTGGCTCGCGAGAGTACGCGCGCAATAAATGCACTTAGTGTAGGCGCGTTACAATGTCCATGTAACTCGGGCATCTGCATAGGCGTGCACACGGGGAGGGGGGAGAGTCTGCCCCGCGCACTGACTCTATAGGGAGGGTGGGCGCAGCGACGAGCCTTCGTCCCCCCCTCCCCCCCCCCTTCCACGTGAAGAGGCACCCTGCGCAAGCTTGTGGGCATCTGCGTGAGTAACTTTTATATGCTATGGGAGTCGTAGAGGTGAGCGCGGCGGTGGATGACGAGAACGATGGACACAGGCACGCTCGCGGCTCGCGCTTAGGGGGGCCGCTGACAGTCAGTCGCGGCAGAGTTTTGAAATGATAAAGATGTGTTGCTCAGTGTTTCGTCCTCGTCTCTGAGGGCTTCCGTGCGGCGGGAGGCACAGATACCATCAATGGAAACACAGGCGATCTCGTACGGCTCGGAAGACGCCGCTGCCATGGGACGCGTGCAGCTCGCGGAAGAAACAACGAAAATAGCTCCACATCATACGCCCATGGAATGTACATATGTTCGGCCATCTGAGGATACCTTTTGTCACGCTGGTATCCACGAATTTCGGGCGAGTGAAACAGTGTCGAAGTACTCAAGAGGGCACACGTTTACAATTTTTCTAGCGGCACGACACCCCGAACCGAATAGTTCGAAGCTGAAGGTGTCTACCTTGGCCTTCGTGACGCCCCTGAGTTTATGAACTGGCCTTGCGAAAGCGCTAACAGATGCCGATGCTACGAGAACAAAAGTTAGAGGTGTCGCCGACTGGTTAGTAGCCGCTTTGTAGATATATACCCCCCGTGAAAAACTGCGCAAGGTAGTGGTGGCGCTGTGGTGTAATGGATATGATGTTTGCTTTCAGTGCGTGTGGTCGCGAGTTCGATTCCTGTGTCGTGCGTGCTTGTATGCATATGTCATGTTTGTGCATGAATACATCAATGTCCATTTTCTAATATGTCCTAGCGATGAATAGTTGCAAGAAATGTGTCTAAAACGCTAGTATAGTGCCTTAAATACCTTTTTTCTCGCCCTCTCTCGGGCCGCGTATAAAGGGGCGTTTTAAAAGCTCTCAAAAGAAGAAGAAAAACTCCCAATGAACTCCGTTCAAGCCCCCCGAAATGAGTTACATAAAAACACCAAAGTTACCTGCTAAAGACTCTGCTTGTTAAGCCTTGTTAAGCCTTCTGCACCGCAAATCGACTGTGTATCTCGAAAACGGAGCTGTTTTATCGGAAGTATACGCTTAGCGAAGCCTCATTACTCAAATCTAAATCAAATACCAGCTTTATTTGGGAATGAATGAGTTTAATAATGCAGGCCGACGGCTAGAAAGATTCGAAGTGGACGGCTGTCGCTTCAACAGGCACCGCCATCTTGCCCTGCGTACCGCCCTAAAACCTCCTTTGGTAGGGGGGTTTTGCGTAGTACCTTTAGGATGCAAGTTAAGAGCCGGGCCCAAAACTCCCAAAAAGGCTCAAACCCGTTTGCTGTGGGCAGCTAGTGATGCAGCAGCACGCCTCCTATTTCGATGGCGCGTGGATCCAATGAAACTGACGGCAGAACACTAGCGTAGTGGAAACACACCAACTGTCTTCTTAGGAAACGGCATATTACTGTTTGCTTAGAAGATGGGATAATATGGATGCTGTAAAGATACCTTTGTTACACACAAATGGTGTGAAAATGAACACCCACCTTCCTTCTGGCAACAGTGGTCCCGTCTTGTAGGTGTCATTGAGGCCTCCCTTCCAACCGAGTTGCTGGCCTCCGAGCGACCTGAATTTACGAAGCAAGTAAAACAAAATTGGCGCCAAGCATAGAAGATATTCTTGATTTTCTTTTATAACTAGTAAACGTCACCTTGAAACATGAATATCGTGTTTCCGAACGAGTAGCTGGAGACGCGGCTAAAAACTTGAGAACTCTAAACAAGTACGAAATATTATTGAGAAGCAATCCCACCCTCTTGGATTTGTTTTATTATTATTGCGATAGCAATTATATGGACAGTCTCGACCGGTTTTTGGCGTTGCCGTCGTCGTCGCCGGCGCCGTCATTTCGCGTATAAAGTCCAAATTGATAGATCCCCCAGCGCATCGTACGTTCTACCCGCGAGTAACAGTGCGGGAGCGGGGGCGACAAACGCGGCTGAAGCGGACATCAAACGAGCCGGCCCATCTCCGTTGCTCCGAGGCGTATGCGATAAGATCCCCCCGCCTGTTCGACCAGCCGGGGAATGCTGAAGAAGAGAGGAAACGCCCCGCGCGTCTTTAACAAGCGCAGAAAAACGCGAGGGAGGGAGGGGGGGGTGCCTCATGCAGCCACTGCGACCTTTGGTTTTACGAGCGCGGTCTTCGCTGGCGCACGCACGCGTTATCTCGCAATCTCAGCAGCCGACAGCGGGCGGCTGCCGAGGAGATTGTGCGAACCCTGGAGCGGCCGTATGCTCTTAAACAAGCATTTTGTAGAGTTGCGTGAGATCGGATCCAAAAGAGTTCGCTGCCAGCCACAGTTCGAATAACCATTAGAATTTGTTGCTATCGCATTCATTGCTTCAACCTTGCGGTGAAACTGTGACTTTTTATTTAGCACTATCCTGAAATAGAATGCGCGCACAAAAAATCGGATGGTCCCTATGCATTCGCCTAAGACGACACGAAGACTCAAGCTATCATCTTCTTCTTTGCCTTTCAGTATAATGCATTGGTCCCACCCTCCGAAAGTTTTCTGCACTTGGTTTTGCACTGTCTCCGGGATGAGAGGCGTTGCAATCTTTCTGTGTCTCCGGGTCGAAACATCTTTTACTAGGTGATGAAGACATGTAATGACGCCATCATGTGACGTCATTTTGACGTCATAATTAAGTAGTATAGTGACGTAACAAAATTTGGCGTTCTGACACATGATGATTTTTTGCATCCTTCGTCTTGCTGCCGACGGTTACTTTTTCACGTTCGATATGTTAGCTGAGGCTTTCGCCGTAGTAAAGTTGGTGTGCTAAGTGAATAACGTAAGAGAATATATTAGCATGGTCTTAGTGGCTTTTCCAAATAAGCACCCCTTCGTAGCGGAAAGCAACCATGAAATCGGTGACAGAAACTCCTGCGCAGGATTATTGTTCCGCCATCATGATTTATCACACAATTACCACTAAGTGACTGCCGGACATGTTGCGATAATAGTGCCTTACAGCGAATAGTGCCTTACAGCGAACCATACCGTTGAATAGTTGGTGATACACCGTCATCAAATTAGGCTGTCTTCCCGTTTTCTGTGTATTCGTGTTTATGGAATTTTCAAGTGAGCAAGTGGGTTGGTCGAGGACTGTTGTCGATCACACGCTATGCATCTTGCGTTGTCCGGTGCTTCAGCTTGGCTATGTGTGCGCACGAGTGCGTCGCATTCCAAAAACGTTAAATAATGCTTTGTTTTAGGTGCATGAAATCGTAAACCATAGATATATCGGGATATTTAAAACTCTCGTAAAATATTTGTGAGTGCCTTGTTCCAAGTGACTGAATACAACAGGGTGTGTTGAAGAAGTAAATTCAAACTTGAAAACGGTGAGGTTGCGTTAATTATACGACATCCAGCCACTACAACACAAGTACCGTATGTTTTACAGTACCAACAACCACACATAAATGTACTTGATGCCTTTATATAGCTTTTCGGCGAAAGCAATATTGATGGTGTAATTAAAAACAATGGACGGAAATTGATCATTAATGTTCCAAAATAATAACTTCTGCTCCGAAGCTAAACCTGCCCTTTTATCATGATCATATGGATTATCATGGGCAACTTACGCGTCACCATAGGCCGAGTGTTAACTAAGTATACTTACGGAAGTAGCGATGTCGCTGCTTTGTACTCATTCCGAAAGCAGCCGCACTCATTCCGAATTCCGATAGTAACAGACCAAATATTATCGATGTAGCGCAACGGATGCATACGATGCACAGTTAAACTTGACCGGACTGTAAACCTTAAGTGAATCATGGATCCGCACAAGGCTGTTCTCTGACCAACATAAATCAAACTTAACCGCGAAGCACTTACTTGAGAAAGACGTCAGCATCGTCGTAGCCAATCACAAGGGCGCTGGAATTGGCGAGAGGTTATTCGGTGTCCTCCTCTCGAAGAGCCTTGTCTGCAGTTTCAGATGCAGTGTCATGTGAACAGGCAAAAAAAAAAGCAATTCTTACTGAAGCTCAGCTTGCTCTCAACTTAAGAACGCAAAAAATACAGTAATATTTATGAAAATATAGCTCGGAGCATGGCTGATGACAAGTATCACAGTCATGAGCAAAATAATAGTCTACGAACCTTTAAAGCACGTCCTCTTATGCAAAGTTACTGGGCAGTTTGTTAACGAGTTGTTTATCTGTGCACCCGCGAAACATATCCGCGCCGAAGTGTCAACTTCAATAAATCTGGAAAACGCCATTGTCAACACTTGTTGCTCAAGGTAAGGGCTGAAGAAAACATCGAAGTTCTTGGCATCTGCCGGCCGCCCCATGTCGCAGCTTTTATGTACAGTGGCATTTCCACCAGTCTTACTCCGAGTTTATCTATATATACAGCTCTGTTATATGAAAATCATCGTTTTGGGCATTAAAAACGATGCTGTAGCAGAACTGGTGTGTGGGCTAGTTGGTATGAGTTCGTCTTAAACGAGAAAAGGGGGGACGCACTAACAGACATCGAATTAGCACAAAGCAAACGATGACCCAGGTGTGCAATCGCAACTGGAAGCTTACTGAAAAACAACCGATATATAATTTATACTTAGGCACACGTAAGGACACTTTAAATATACATCAAGCACCCTCACCTCCTTTTTATTCTGAGGCATGTGCCTTTGACAGGAACTTGTGTAATGTGGAAAGTCCATTCCATATTTTGTTTCTTAGGCGAGAGAATCATTATCGCTAGCTCAAAGTACGAAACTACATATCTGTTGTTTTTTCTGAAAACTTCCAAGCGCGAGTGTACGCCTGTACGTTTTCTTCTTAGTCCGGGTCTGTAAGGGTGCCCCCTCCCCACTTTTTCGAGGAACATTAAGCAGAATAGTTCCCAAAGTGATAACGTAAACCTACGAATAGACTGACGATAACGACTCGCTTTCGTCGACTCAAATAACTCTCAAACAGAAAAAAAAAATTAAGGAAGCTTCGCACTAGTGGTCTCAAGCCTGAAGGAGGTGCAGAGTTGGGTGACCTTCATGCTTTCTCTCTATCTTTGTCTTTCTTTATTCCCTTCTTTCTTTCTCTTTTCTATTTCGCTATACATTTCCCCTTTTCGCTGGTTTTTCTCTCTTTTTGTCTCTGCTTCTATTCCCGTGTCTCTCTCTCTATCAATTCCTTTCTCGTGCTCGCTCTTTCATTCTTCGTCTTTCCACCCTTTATCTCTCTCTATTTCTTACATCCATCTTGCTATCTTTCTCGCTTTATTTCTTTCTCTCTATTTCTTCGATTCTTTGTCTTTCTCTTTTTCTCCTTTTGTTTCTTTCACTTCCTCTTTGTTTTTGTGCTGTGCTCTTTTCTGTCTTTGTTTCTTTCTCTATCTTTTTTTTTGTCGTCTGTCCTTCTCTTTCTCTATATTTCTCTTTTAATCCTTCTTTCTATGATATGCTTTACTCTCTCCCCTCCTCCTTTCCTTTCATCTCACCTCACTTCCCTTTCCCACGCCTTTGCTTCACTATACAAGGCTGACAAGCGTGCCTAGATAACCGAGTGGTTACGGCACTTCCCTTCGGATCGTGTTTCCGCATGTTGGAATCCAGCCTCACCATAAGCTTTTTTTTTTCTCGCCAAGAATTGCGATCTTTTTCTTTATATTTTCCAGCCTCCCCGTAATAGTTCTTCTACCCGTCAGAGTTATTTCAGCCCACGCTGGACAAATAAGTGAATGAGATTATGAAGAGCACGAAGAGGATGAAGAGAGTGCGTTCTGGTCAATGATGATGATAGTTTTCTATTCGCTCTGCACGGGCTAGCAGTCGGCTTAGGCAGTTGGTAAAAGTTTTCAGAAGCACTATATACAAATACAGGAAAAAAAAGTCATTTAGCCTACAATATTTGTGCATGCCTTTTGCACTTAAAACAACAACGTTACGTCAATCGACCGTAGGAGGCACATCGTTAATCCAGGCTAACAATTTATAACAATTTTTCAAAACATTTACCTAGGCTACATCGAACAAAACTGGCCCCAATACTTTATACATCGAACATCAGGCAACGCGATCAACACAAGGAGGTGGCTTTGCCGCAGAAGCTTTCACTCGGAAAAGGAGGCTTTCCCGCATGCAAATGGCAGAGTCAGTAGTGGTGTGATTAGGGAGACACCAGTCGGAGTGTGTAGAAACTATAGCTCGCCATCACGAGCAGAGCGAGTCGAAAGTACGGCTCGCGATGATGTATTGCCTTCCATTATTCCTCGACACAAGCCCCAGAACCAGCACGAGGCCAGCAGCTAGGCTGTTTCCACAGTCTGCGCACCAGTAGATGCCAGTAGTGCGTAGCTGCACCAATGTCTTCTTTGCAGCCGGTGTATAGATAGCCTGCACGTGACGTCATGGTCGCAGCTCTATAACATACTGGTTACACCAACATGGCAGCCTTGATGACGTAGAGGCAGCATAATCACATCGCGCTTGACCTGCTTCACTATGATAACGATGTGGCCTAGAATTTTATTGGCCTCTGTCCTTCAATAACGAAAGAACTTTAAAGTGATAAAACGATAACATTAACGCGTGACGTCACAAATCTTACGTCCTACGACGCGGTGCATCAACATGGCGGTTTCAGTGAAGTCAGTGGAAGCCATCTATTGATATCGCCCGACCTTCGAAACTTTTCTGCGCCTCGTATGCTTTTGCAGCGTCTTTTATCGGGTGGCCTTTCACCAAGTGACGATGTCATTCGCTGTCGTCATATGACGTCACTATGGGACACCATAATGATGTGATAATGACGCCAAGAGGACGTAGATTCTGGTTATCTGTGACATCATGATGACGCAATTCATGACGTCTTGTTAAATGGAGGTCATGTGACTTTTGGGACCACTCTGCAATACCGAAGTCGTTGTACGGGTAGGTTGGTACGATGTCAAAGCGGATAAAAACCAGCGGCAACACGCGACACAGTGAAAAAAATGGACGACGGAACAAGCTGGCGCTTACAACTTAACAAAAGGTATACCTCAAAGGCTAACCTATACCCGCCGGAAACCACCTTACGCATGCGTGAACAACCATGGGTTGCAAGACAGAAAATTTTAGCTCGGTAGCATTACGCTTAGAATACTTCATAACAAAACTAACATTTCACATCCGCTTTGAGTTTTGGTACGCCGACTGCCCACGCACATTCACTTGAGTGTAACGTCCATTATGACTGACCTTTATTAGTTTTTATTTTCCATCATTCGTGTTAACGCCCTCGCCGGTCACGCAATGTATCGTCACCCTTCAAAAGCGCAGCCGAAGCCGACGGTCAATTTTCGCATTTAATGGGACATCTAAGGCTTTCGTCTTAAAATTTCGTTGTTTTGCCAGAGCTAAAGCCCGCTTTTATGTGCATCGCTTCATGAGTTAATTTGCATTCTGAAAAGCACACTAACCGATGGAGGGGTATCCGGGCGTCTCGGGGTCACCGTAGTGGTAGAGCGAGCCCCTTTGCAGCGCCGAGCCGTCCACGAAGGCGGTGTCCGGGTACACCTTGGTCGGGCCCAATGGTGCCACGTCCTCCGGGTCGGCGAACACAAGAAGGCCGACGCCTCCACGCTCGTGACAGTTGCGACACTGTCGCGCATGTGAAAAACGTGGCCGAGTTTGAAGCCCATTTTTTTCACAATCCTTTTCTTGATCATAAAAATCAGAACAAAACAAAGGCGCACTAAGTACTGCAGCGCTGCTGTTCAAGAAAAAGAGCACGTGCTGTGAAAGTCACATGACTGGGGTTTCACCATCTCTGCTCAAGCAGGTATCACTGCTCCTCATTTTTAACTGCTAAGAAACTGTCCGCATGTTTCTGGGGCATTTTTTGCCGGCGCAGATTAAGCGCAACCACTATATGATACGAACGGCCCACCAAAACTAGCCTGCCAAACTTCTCTATCCTAGTTAGACGCTACGAATCTTTCGTTATGGTGTTGTTCTGATTGCCGCTTCGTGTGCGAACAAAAAGGATCTTAAAATACGCAGTTAGGAACTATATGAAAACAGGAGAAGGGATAAGTGCATAAATCCCGTACAAAAAACTCTGAGAAACATTACGTGAACAATCATTCATTCTCCCCGGAAGCCTATACTGAGGACATTGGAATCTGGTAGGTAAGCACACGAGAACACAGTCTGATTATGCCGCTGAGTCGTAGCGAGTGTATCTATTGACCAGAAAACAGCGGCAGGTACTCGGAAGTTGAAGTGTACTTGCAAAAGAAATACGCTTGAACAGCTTTCGGTTAGACTGTACGTCACAATAGCTAACACAACAAGGCGACAGCAAGTCACAAGCATCATAGCTTAACGGCAACAAGTCTGCATCTACGGGGAGTATCGGTAGATAGTCTGCATGGGCAACGGAAGAGCACGCAAATATGTAAGCCCCACAACTTCCGCAAAGCAAGTGGCTGAATTTCACGGTAATTGCAGTCAGAATCCAAATTTTATTGGTGGCTAGGTTCAATTTCTCTTTCCAATGACGGTATTGACGCTGAAAATAAATAGGCGTAGCCGTACGATGGACTCAATAAACAAATGTTTTTTAGATGTAAAAATAGGCTTCACCTTGTCTACAGGATGTGCGCCTCCAAAGCGCGCGAGACAAATGCGCCCTTTGACCTGGACGCCTTTCTCTTCGAGCTGATTCATGTCCTTTCGCCGGCCGTAGTTGACAAACACCATGTCGGCCTGCGCAATGTTGACAAGTGTCAAGCTATTGTTCACAACCTGCCGCGTACTAAAGTAAGCAAATGAATTAGGCGAAAGCATTAGTTTGCGATGTTCACGTCTGAGACAACTCGGGCTATCAGAGAGGCCGTAATGAAGGACTGCAGATCAGTTTGACCAGCTGGGGTTAGTTCTTTAACGCGCCCTAACATCGTACCGTTCACGAGCCTCGAGCATTTCGCGTCCACCGAAAATGCAACCGTCGCGGCGGAGACTGAACCACGTCTCTCGGATCAGCGGCTGAGCACCGTAACCACAAAGACACCACGATTGCTTGTCACAGCACTGGAATGGTTGCTACGTGTAGAGATATCTTCGGGTTGATGAAGTGTTCTTTTAAATAAAGCTCCCTGACTTGAAGGCTGCCATGAGAGCTTTTAAATTCAAAGCAGACAACGGGCTTTTTTTTGAATAGGCAGTAAACCAAAGGAAACACCAAGTACAAGCATTGACTTCATATTAAAAAGGCATAACGTGTGCCAGTATATAGGATATGCATTGCGTATAAATGTTTTCCAGTTGAAAGTAAACGCCTTGTCCTTGCCATTCCATTTTTTTTTATTTTTGTAGCCGTTTGAACCGTCTTTTTTTTTTTTTTTGACTGTATTATACAGAACCAAGTAGCAGATGTATAGCTTGAGTGCTATGAACATGAGAGGCTGTGGCTAGCGCTCCAAATTTCACGTCGCGCGGCTGCGGCTTGCGTCACCACAGCTTTCAAGCACTAATCCATCAAATCTATACGCACACGGCATGCCAAGGACTTTCTGTACAAATAGCTGACCGGGGTGTTATTCTGTACGAATACACTAAGTGGACTTTTCGACGGGTATTTCGGCACGCTGTGGCTGTATAGTCCGCAAGCTATCGACTAGGCGCCAACTGTCACTGCTGACTGTTCTGCCTTATCCATTCAGGGTGCGCTGAAATCGACAGTTTCCCTAGTAGACGTTCGTACAAAAAGCACCGTGGAAGCTTCTCTAAAAGAAGACATGCGAAAATTTTGCTGGTGAAACCTTGACAGTGCCATTGGGCGAGAAGGCCAGGTAGCCAGACACCACGCTCATCTTGCCTGTCTCCTTCTTTTCTTTGAACTTGGCCTCGTGGCGTACTGTACCATCGGGTTCAAGCAGCTGTGCCTGAAGCGAAAGAAGAAAAAAAGAACCTCGTTGTGCACGTTTATGCAATAATAAATGGCCACAAGATGACGATTAGTCCAATGATGCAGGCTCATCTGTGGATTGGAACCTATTGTGACAGCATCGTTTAGGAAGTATTTGTGGATGAGTAGTCAGCCTAAATGCAAGCCATGTTCGAAGCCTGTGCGCAGTCGCACTAGTCTCGTGAATGCGAGCCGTAGGTATTGCTGGGCGTGATAATATATATGCGGGATGCACGAAAGCGGCCAGCTCAGTGTCACAAGATACTGCAATGCCTTTTAGTCTGAGCAGCAAAACCTAGCAGACGGCATCAACAGTAGAGTTCATCTTACTAGTGCATTGCTTTTCTCGCTTTCCTGAGCACACCTTTGAACTGTAGCCTCCTCGACGGCTCTTACGTGTCGTGACTCGTGACACTCATGATGCTTAGCGCATGAACCGATACCAACTCGCCCAAGTTGCTGTCTTACTGCTCTATATCCTTGCTAACTTTGGCTCAATTAAAGGCTGTTGGCGCCACAGCTGTGCACCTACACAGGTAACGGTAATGAACAATGATCCCGTAACAGAGGTAAATAAACTCAAGGACGCAGTATTATCAGTGCGCAGTACTGCCAGCATAGTCCACGTGGCCTAAAACAAAGAATAAATATGCTTCAATGATGAAGCATTTGATATTCTCTTTATGACCGCAGCAGTATATCACTAGGCTGCATGTTCTTGCTGTACCCTTATCGGTAAAGCAATTCCGCTAATATATGTATATGTTACTTGCCATTCAGCAGGCTCACAAATGCGTAGGTGAGCATGATCTCGTTTTAAACAGGGTATGTGGGTAAAGCGCAAAATGTAGTGGATCAACGAAGCAAATACTCACTGTGTTCGGCTTGCTTGAGTCCGGGTACCTGATGGGCAAAGACACTCCATGAGAAACATTCCCAAACTCAATTTTCCGCATTGAAATTTATTGAAAGCTATAAGTTCGTCATAAATGCGGACATCTAGTTTATTAAGCAGACATTAGCTGACACTGAGCAAGACTTATCCAAACTTAGGCAGCACTCGGTCAACGTTAGTCATCATTCGGTGGAGACTAGAGAGCAGTTGAATGCGAAAAAAATTTGAATGCGTGCGCCTCAACACTGTAAACATGGTCAGAAATGTTTCGCGAGAAGATCACGCTTCGTTACACAAGGGGGCAGAGGGTTCCAGGAGGACGTCTTAAGATTGAAATGGGAGGTTCCCCACTGGAGACTTGAAATAGTTCGGAAGCTTATTTGTGAATTTCATTGCATAACCAACCTGTCACAACACGAATCGGCATTAGCCAGCATCTAGCCAGAACATTTAATCACGAGCTGTTATTAGGCCATACTTACCCTTATTAGACTGAGCTACTCAACATGATATTAGCCATGACTAAATCAACATGGCCTGTGTAGTTTTGTTGTTCACTGAGGGCACCGTGTCGTTCTACTTACATCAAAGGCTGATTCATATGGCTGCTTGCCACGTCGACAATATGACGTAATTACTTTTGGCGACGGCTGTATGGCATGGCTTCGTGTTGCGAAGGCCTTTTCTGCACCTTTTACGCAATTACACGTTCTTGTCAAAGATACCTACGCAAGACATCGTGCATATAGCTGGAGCGACGAATAATTCAGGGAAAACTTGAAGGTATGAGATAACGTGGTCGTCTGTGCACGAGATAGTTGGGGAGCGATTCTTCAGATCAGAAAAAAACTTGGCTCAAGAACCCAGAAAGGCCGCGCAACACTTTTCCAGGTAATCACGAAAGGGCATCACTATCAGGGTGTATCACCTCACGAATTGACTGCCTCGAATTTTTTTTTTAGAATCCGTCAAGAAATAGAGGAGTTACAGGGCTTTCTCACACGCTCTAAGAGCTTTTTCTCTCCTTTCGTCTCAGCGGGTACGCTGAGAGCTACACAAGGGGGGAGGGGGGAGACAAGGGAGAGGATCTAGCATTTTTCCGTTCATTTCTGATTAGAAAAACTAAATTTGAAGAAAATTAATTCGAGTGGAAATACCCATGAGGTTGGTTGCCATATAACATCTACATAACTCCCTTTATGGCCCCGAACAAGCATAGCGTCTACTATACGGAACAATGCCACTTCTTTCATTTGCCATTACATTGCATTCCCGCGCAAAGTAAAAAAAAAAGTATCTGTGAATTTAATAACGCATAAAACAGTGCTAAATAAAGCATGGCGTTCAGTACAGCTCGACTGATCAAAGTGGTGCTATGCAATAGTGAAGGTATAAACGAGAGAACGTATGTGTTCCGCTTTCTTTCATTATTTCATTCGGCTTGGGGTGGCAAAAATCAAGCAAGGTTACCAGTTAGTTACTTGACCCTTCTCGCTTCAGTGCACGATTGTTCTCGTATGTGGCTCAACCGCGACAGACGATTCCAGATACAGTGCCTAGTAGTGACTTTTTCCTTGAGCAATCGGTACAAGCGGGGCCGAATAGCACTGAAACCCTAGCCAACATACGTACAGTGAGAATTTTCGTATACGAGATAAAAACACTTGAAAAAAAGAAACCCCAGGCCTGTGCGGAACCCGCAGTACAGTCACAGCGAAAAGCTGGAAGAGCGGCCTTTCTAGAGCCATTTTTAAACACCCTTGGGGCAACAGGTACACTAGCATGGCAGCCGCTACGCCAGAAATCTTAATTTTTGTGAAGTAGAGAAGCACCCACTACGCCATTATTCGTTCTTTGGAGAAGCGTGGTACCCGCAACACACCTTTACGGCATTATGTGCGTCTTGTCGAAGCTGTGGCTGATGACGATAAATAATTATGGCTGAACATTTTGTAATGGGCTTGGAAGCATTCAGCGACCCACTCATTGCGCAATTTGCATTGACTGAGGCCTGGTTGTTATCTGACTCTTCTAAAGCGCTCTATTACACACGTTAAATGGCCCCTCACCAGCCTCTCAAAATACAAAAAAAAAAACGAGCGCAGTATTCTCTTCTGGCGTTTCACGTCTTTCTTGCGCACTTCTGTGACGCAGGCAGTGATTCCCGTGACGTCTATAGTATACATGCTCTCGATTGGTCCATATGCTCGAAATATCAGACGTGAATTGTATCCTGCACTGCTTTGTCATGCAGCCGCCCATCCGTTCTTCCTTGTCTCGCATTACTATCGTGCGCGATCAACTGATTTCACTTCCTTTTCGCGCGTTTACGGCTGCGCAATCGGCGATAACAGCGTGAAGCCGAGCAGCGCCAAATCCTGATAGGCTCGAGCGCTTAGTGCTGACATTGTTCACGTGCTTTTAAGAAAAGTGGCGAGGAGGATACATCGCCTGTGGGAAGGGTAGCGAATGCGAGGAGGAAACAACTTCCTCGTCTTTGAACGTGGAGTGATGAGGGGCCCTTTAAAGCGATTCCTTCCTTGACATGTAGCGTGCATAGGTTCTATTTGCAAAGGATTGCCAAGCGCCGGCGTGGCTCTGTGGTAGAATGCTGGGCTGTCACGCATAGGGCCCGGGTTCGAGTCCCATTACCTCGAGGATATTTTTTACTTATTTCGTGTTTTCTTTCTTATTTCGTGCGATAGCTGCTATATACACTCTAAACAGAAAAACGCCCAGGTGGGAGTTTTTGGCTTGTCCTCTAGATCACACCCATCTGTACATCTTTCTATGCCCACAAGATGGGTGTAAATAAAAACGCCCATGGAGGGGCATATATAGGGCGTAGGTTGGGCAAAAACTTTACTCCCATTGTAACCCGTCATGAAATGCACACGGGGTTTTATGGTTCTTACTTGGGAGCATTTTCGGTGTAATTAAGGTATTATTTTACCCCCCTTCTGGGCTTTACAAGGGGGGCAGAACGGTAGTATTTTCACGTGACCACATTCTTTTTAGTTTTCTTTTAAATTTAATTTCGGAGTAAATAGGTGGAATCTAGGGCGTTTTAGCTTACCATTCTTGGGAGTACTTCTGGTATTGTGTGGGAGTAACCATTGCAGCCAAAATAATTCCTTCTGAGCAAGCATTCTTGCAAGATTGCAATTTAAAAATTCAGAAGCGAGTTAAAGCTGTACGGTGGCGCTTATTTACGGCGGAAACACCAAAGCAAGAAAAAAAGGAACTTTTGAAAGTTCCCGCTTATGCACTACGAGAGCACACAGACTGAAGACTGACAGAATATTTATTGTGAACGTCAAAATGCGCACATAGTACTGCTCGTGTTTAGTTTCTAGGAATGAGCGTATTTATGGACAACAAGACTTGTACAGCACAGGCACGGCGCATCAGTGCCAGCCAAAGGCCATCAAATAAAGTACTTAAAGTACACATACTTATCACGTATTGGTACCGCAGTTGAAAAGTTACAATTAACTGAAATACAGTAATTCAATCACACTTTGCCAATAACATTATTGCCTCTGACTAGAAATGAGCAAAACTAAGGAAAAGCCACCCAGGGCCGTACCCAGGAATTTTTTTTTCGGGGGGTGTTTATGTGTAGAACAGCTAACTTTGGCAATTGGTGCTCGATGTGAAGGCACGTAAATAATTTAGTATCACCCGAAATCTTAAAGCATGAATAAATTTCAGGGGGGTGTTTGAATCCCCTCAACTCCCCCTAGTTACGACCCTGAAGCCACCTAATTTAATAAAAATGCGTGTTTCTGCAGCTTTGGTGCTGTAGATAACTATGCACAAGAAAAAAAATATATAGAAATTAACTATAATGCATAAAGAGATAAACTTACCACACTTGTTTTAATCAAACGCAATACCAGTGACTGAAGTTCCCCTAGGGGTTTATGGACGTTTTTCCCATTATACGCATATATAACACTTCGAAAAACAGGTAGCCTGGATATCCTCATATACATTACATGGATGCACCTATATACTTCACTAACAAAATAAAGAACCTGAAGGCACTATCAAGCAGATACAAGGCGCACTGTTTCTTTTGTCCATTTCCTGATGTTGTATGATCTGCTAATGCTTTCTAATGAATCCATTCCAAATAGTCTAAGCTTCAACTCTTCCAGCGTAATGCACTTGAAATGACAATGTGGCAAACCAGCACACACACAACAAATTAAATACGTAATGCAGCTTTACAACACCTAAACTCACACTACACATTGATTGTAACTGACCTTAACTAGCATACTTGCAGTTATAATATGCCAGCTGAATGCAAATGAATGAAAGAAGGGGAGCTTTTTTCGAGGGGCTCGTTTCTTTGTTGAACACAACAGTGATTCAACTGACAATTAGGCCAGGGAAAGCACTGGGGACAATAAGTGTCTTAACTGTAGTAATTATGATGTAAATTGAAGAGATCACAGCAGGTGAAAAATCACTGCTGCACTGAATGCAACTTACACCGAGTTTTTACATTTACCTAAATTTCACGCTGCATTTTCTTGCACTGGATCCCAAGGCACAATACACTAAATATGCATACATGGGTCAATGACCTATCAGTGACCAGTCACAGAACGAGTAGTTGAGTAGTCAGGAACCGTGGCACCATTTAAAATCATATACAGGCATCGCCTATACAGCACTCATGTGGTGGTTTAAATACCCCGCTACCATCCTTACGCAAAGGTAAAGCCAATCCTAAGGTTACCATTAACAGCAATCACAAACTTTTACGAAACTAGTGCTAGGATAGAAGTAATTTTGTGAAAAAAAGTGCGGTAGTGCAGAAATCTGCATTGCTTTTTAAAAAAAGTCACATCAAGAGCTTCGAAACACAGCTGTGTATGAAAGTTGAATAATACATGCTCTATTAACAACAATACTCCGTGCGCTTTCCATGTGTATTCCAAATGAGACGCAAGAAGGTAAGCTATTCCAGAACACATTGACTACACTTGAAAAGCAAGCTGTCTGTCATAGTGAAGTGCGGTGCAAACATGTCCTTCTGCACCAGGTATGGGGTAAGCAGGGCTTGTTCCTGTAATAGAAGAAGCAACACTACTGAGCAAAATTGTAACCCTCAGTGTCGATGGTGTTGAACCAATCAAAAAAAATACACAAGCATTGTCTGTCCAATTAAGGCTGGCAAGGCACGTCTCGCAACTATGAATTATTTTGGTGAGAAAATTCTATTTAGTCCGGCTAGTGTCACCGACAACTATTACCTGTTTTGCATGAAGCACGTGTCAAGAAATGCTTTGTGAGCCAGAACTGCATAGAGTGGGGCACATCAGTTTAAAAAAAGGCATAAAAAAGAGCATTGTACTGAGAGAATTTTCCAGATAGGTTCATCACTAACTATGGGCGCTAATTCAAATGGCCACCAGCATGTCTTCACCTGTGGTGGTTCAAAGTAAGGAAAGATGCTAGTTTTGAAAACAAACAAAAGTTTATCAAACAAAAAAGTATGGAAAATCGAAGCTTGTTGACAAAGCGCCGCACAACAAGAGAGTTGAAACTACTGCCTTACCATACGCTATGCCCCCAAACGTAAGTTTAAAATCGCAGCTAAGTATCACCTACTACTCTTATCGCATCGCTTTGAGAAGAAAAAGAAAATAAAGCTTAAAATTGCGAAAAAGAAACATCTTATCGTTTATAGGCAATTTCAGTGAGATGAAAATTATTGAAACCGCACGCATTCTGAGTGGTCGCAGGCTGCAGCAACTTAACTACGCTCGCTCTGCTTGCAATAATTTTCTCGCCGTGTGTTGCACGCCGTCGCACGAAACACCGAGCGCTAACAAATAACACACAAAAAGCAATCCAATGCCCGTGGTGATCTGAAGTTGCGATTACCACACGGCGGCCTCGCCAATCGAACAGCACATATACGTTACCTAGAGCGCTATCTTTGCATGTACAGCCGCCCATTTTTTGAACCTGAACGCGCGAGCAACCACGACCGAGTCAAAATAAGCGCCGATTCCCGGCGTCCCAGAGTGCGGTTCCCGGAACAACGTGGTGGAAGGCAGCTGCACAGGAATGTTCATCAGGCAGGCACATGCGCGTGTTCTCGTTCATTTCGCCGCCGTGCTTCGTTATACGGCGCTTATCGACTGCGCGGTCGACGCTCGCGCGTTCAAGTTAAATAAATGGGCGGCTGTACGGTCACACGATCACAGGTATAGTTCTACACTCCCGATTTTCACCTCCGCTCACACACAGCTATTAAAAGTACTCGCTTCCAAAATACAAAACACGTAGTGTCACGGAGGAAACAAGTGTTTCCGTCATCTCGAAGCTGACTGCACCGCGAGCCTTTCAACAACTGATTAAGTTGCACTAGCGCGCACACACACCAAAAAATAACGCACAAGTTCATTCAGAATAACTTACCATGTGTCCTCGGCTTCAAAATTGCGGATAACACCGACGACTTCGTATGAATCGCACTGCACAACCGCCGCCGATCAAAATGGCTGCCTCAACGAACGGAACGACGCACCCTTCCCGCGCTCCGAACTCCAGATTCTGACGTGTTCCTCCGCTGTGCGTGTAGTTCGGCGGTTCGGCATACACCGGAGTCCAAAGGCGCGCTGGGCGCGCTTCTCACGAACGAAAAAGAAGAGCGTTGGCGCTGCGCGGGTTATTTAAAACTTGCCTGTTGAAGTAACTTTTGAGAAGTTGACGCTGAGGCTGAGAACGATTTTGTTTGCTTATTAGTTCTTGACCAAATGGGCGTATTTGAATACACCCTTCTGCCCCGCGTCAATATTTTTTTTCGGTTACTCCCAATTTACATCGGTTATACTCCCATATTTTATGATTTTTGGTAATCAGGGTAAAATAGCGGTTTTAGCCCATTTTACCCCCTTCCCAGGGAGTTGGTATCTTGGGCTTGGGTGGAAAAAGGGCATATCACCTCCTAAAAACGCCCATATGGGCTAATTTCTGTTTACAGTGTACGGACACCGGCGGCAGAGAACTACGACGCTAAACACGGCCGTTGTTGTGATTTCATAACAGCTTTCGCTGTAAAATTATGCGCAGCTTCAACTGACTTAACGTCGTGAATGATTACTAAACAGTGGGCTTGGCGGTAGCAGCGCTCCTTTCCTCTGTTTTCGCGAATGCTTGGAATGCCTTTCCTCATCTCTCACCAACGCCGCCTGTGTTCAAGCGCGAGCTTACTATTGCTCGACTCCTTTCATCGGCACTGCCAATACTGCCAGTCACGCTCCTGCTCTCTACTCCGATCTCGCCATAGCTGCGCCTTTAGTCTCCTCCTCTCTTCGCAGCTTCACTCTCTCCTCGCGCTACCCTTTTTCTACCAGACTCAACTCGCTAAACTATGGTTCCATCTCACTCACTCATCTTTACGCCTCGCTCTCGAAGTTAGGACTTTAAACAGCTCAATTATAACACTTGAGTGACAGGGGAATAGGGAGGCCGGCTGTTATAAAATGCGGAGGGCGCGACCGCCTTTAAACTTTGGTATGCGTAGGATACCGACGCACGATTCATATGCAAGAGTTAAAGAGGCCTCGTGCATATGGAACTTATCGAAATGTTTCAGTTTCCTCCACAGCTTATCGGAAATATGGCAGGGCTATTACGGAAAAACACAGCGGTATTACATACGCATGCGTGATGCGATGAGGCACCTCGATGACTTGGAGTCCACTTTGTCGTAGCGACGCTGCCACGTACTCTTCCGCATGCTTGCCGCCAAGTTCACCCGACAGGTGAGTCTCTGCTGTCAGAGCACTGCGACAGAAGACGGAAAATGGCAAGTATAACGACTCTACTATGAACCGGCACATTGTAGCTTTGGCAAAAATCGCGTCCACAATCTAAGAGCTCTTGGTGGTACACGAACAGAATTGGTATTAAAAAAAATCCTGCGCTTAATGCAGCCGTAATTCTTCTCCAATCCGGTGCTTATTTAATGTAGCGCTAATGTAGTTCTTGATAGTCTTTGGTGCCGTCCTGAATCCCGGGTTAAATACTGCGTTAAAGTCGTTATTGTGCAGGCCCTAGTGTAAGTTTTTGATCCTGTGTTTAATGCAGCTCCACCACCGTAAACCCTGAGTAAGTGCACTGACATTCCTTGGCGATCCTGCACTTCCCGAGGCTCTGGCGCCCTCTCTCGCGTGGTCCGGGTATCAGCCGGTGGTTTCCTAGGCGTTTTTTCGCGATTTTGGTCAATAGTTGCGAGTAATTCTTGGTTAATTGTGTAGTTGATAATATTTTAGACTTCGTTCGTTTATTTGTCACTGGTTCTGAGCATTTTCAGCCTTGTTTCAGGCCTATATTGACTGCTGCGTGACCATTCGTTATGATTCAGTGGATGAACGACCAGCCGGGCCTCTGAAGTGCTACGCATTTAAAAGAAGTTTTCATAATATATCGTTTAACGAATGACGCTGAACATACAGAAATTAAACAAAAATTTCTAATGAAAACGAAGTGCAGAATATTGTGCAATTAGGCAGTGATAGGCATTCCATTATGAGCGATAATCGCGGGGAGCGCCGCTTCGCCTTTTTTAGGCAAATGTAGATGGCGCAAGGCAACTTTTTACCTGGTTCGCTTCTAACTTTTTTTAGCCTTCGAATTATTCTGCAACAGAGGAAATGTTCGGCTTTGGCCTAGAGTGACCAGTGCACATTTACACCATGAGGAGCGCAGCAGGATGAGCGCACGCCCAGCAATAGGTTTAGTGCAGGTTTACTAGCATTGTGCACTAAATGGATGTACGCCTTTTACCTAAGCTCTATTCGACCCATTTCAGCGTGTTTTTATGGTAGAAAAACTACTTATCCATCAAGACATTTTATGAGCAGGTGTTAGGAACGGCCACAAAGTGTCGGTTGAACGGCACGCTTTCGTAAAGTGTTGTGGGCTGTGAGAAACATGCACTGACGGAAATAATTGCTTCCGTTGCTAATCATATGTATACGTCATTGAATTTCCATGGTATTTATTGCATTTATACAATAACATAAAGAGAGTTGCGTCACTGATACTAAACGTAGGTACCTTGCGTAGGTCACAAATCAAAGCCAGCGCCTTTCTTCTGTTCTTAGAAATACCGTTAGACACCGCGAAAGCAGTGAACAAGGGGCTGAAATCTCATGACCAATCCAGCCGATAGAATGAGGTGTTGCTAGTGTATTACGGCCTATACCTTGTGGACAGCAAGTTATTAGCATACGTTCTGCAGTGGTCCGTTTTATCTTTTCTAGCGCAAGCCAGAAAAGACCCCATAATAGGAAGTTAAAGTGGGCATCAGATGCCAGCACATTATGAATTTTGAGCGGGACGCCAATGGGGTGGAAGGGGGGCACCAAGGGTGAACATGTTACATTATGACTACAGCTCAATGTCGTTCTTAAACTGTGAGCAGGATATTCAAAAAAACATTGTTCGATTATGTCCAGAGTGTGTCTTGTTGCTTAAACATTACTAACGCTGAAGACAAAATCAACACCGACCACGAATAAAACCAACAACACACAACATTTATTCGTGGTCGCTGTTTATTTTAATTGTATTCATGTCTTTTCGCCACCAGACGGATTTCTGCCCGACTCTCGACTTCATTACCATAGCTCATGTAATTTCAATTGAAGATAACGTGTAAATATGGGCAAATTGTCTTTCGTTATTTACAGCGCACGTTATTGCAAGCGATACAATCGACACTACATGAAAAAATACAGAGGAGATATGAGTTCAAGGCAATCATACTTTCTTTTACCTTGGACAGGGCATTTTAGAGCTCGCATTTGAATTGATTTTCACATAATTATTCTTTGTTCTCACGTATACCTGCAAGAAATCTTGTATGAACTTACTAAATCATGTTTGAATACATGGGCCTCAATTGACCTCACAATTCTAGCGAATCATAGGTTCTGGTGTCCAAAAAATGTCAATGGTAATTTTGGTATAATAATAACAGCCAAATACAACAATTTACGGGCCAGCTCATCATGACATCACTGTTTCCTAGAGCTCTTGCTCAGGTGTTATCAGCAAAGGAGGTTACATTACTCGGTACGAAAACTAATTATCCACGTATTAGATTTCGTTTCAGTTTTGCTAAACAGATTGAACCGAACACACTAGAATTCGGACCTATTTTTCACTCAGTCTTAAAGAAAGTTTAAAAACATTTACATTAAAACATAATTCTATCCGCTACCATCAAATGGCTTGAGCGAAATGAATGAAAATAACGTAATAGTTAGCATAATACAACAACGACGCTATCTTTTCGTGCATAGTAGTGTTCCTCCTGCCATAATAAAGCTTCATTTTCGAGGTTGTCGACTTAATACCAGTATGAAATCTACCGTGAAATCCTATACAGACGCTACATACGCAACGTATTGGCTATGAAATATAATAAGACATTCCTACATAATTCTCTACCGCTAAGCCTGCCTGAACATGAAGACGCGTGAAGTCTGGAGGGTGTTTCAAACAAGAAAAAATTGCGGCACTCAAATTTTAAAATAACAATTATACCAAATCTACCAAATAAAGATATAGCACACTATTACTTAATAATTAAAACCTACTTAGGTAATAGTTTGACTTCCGTGCGTTTCCCCCCTTTTTCTCATAGTGTTTAGTTTAATCTGTTGTATAAGTGAATTTTTTTTATTGCTTGCAGTTTTCATTTATTGCTGTTCACCAATACGTTGTAGCATTTTTGGTTTTACGGATTATTCATGAATAGCAATGCAGAGAAGTGTGTTCTGCATATTTTTCATGTCCGCACTTTTTTTTTCACTTCTAAACTGTAGAATCTTGAGCTATGTTTCCCACAACCGGAGGTATAGGCGTTATAAAGCCTGGTAAATGGCTTTTTGTCTGCACACGCGAAGCATCACTGATTTATTTTAGGGGCGAAGCTCCTTAGGGCGTAGGCTAGTCCGGCGTCGTAGTCGTCGACGTCGTAGTAGCCACCTCTAGGTCTCAGAATGATCACTAGATGGCGCTGCGGTGCCCTCTAGTGATCGACCACATGCAACCCACAACCATCCGAGGAACCTGCATCGATCTTGTCTTTGCAAACTTCCCACTACCGCCCATCCGAGAACCCCTATCCCTTCACTTTACCGACCATAAAGCAGTTATAATGAAGGGTGAACGAAAGCCACGTCTAGCTACCATTTACGAACAATAAAATCATTTCGTTGCATATATGCAGCGTTTGTCACGTCTTTCATGATGTATGGGTGAAATTCACGGAAGATTCACGCTTTACCGATGTACCTCCGGAGCTTCGCCCACTCATCACCATTCACTCCGTGGATATGCGTGGATTTTTCAGCCTCATCGTGCGCAAATTGTCAACAGACACTAAAGTGAAACAGAAAGTAAGTTTAGACTGATAAATTATAGTGTTAAAGGTCTTGTATCATTAATTTCGCCACCATTGCTATATTAATACATGAGAAAATTACTGCCGAAAGCATCACATTAAAATTTTCCGCCGAAATATCCGGTGGTAACGTCACGGGTTTCAAAGTGCTTTTGCCTATTTTGGTCACACTGGCTCAATGAAACTTCTTGAGACTTGATACGTAAAGTCTCTGGCTCCCTTATAGAAGACAGTGCACTTCATTTTTACTCCTTAGGAACTGCTTAGGCCCTAGTTAGCTCAGGCAAAATCTATGACGTCACGGTGACTGATGTGTGAACATCAAGATGGACCCGCGTTTCATTTTCGCGCATTCTTTCACTCGCCAAGCGTCTTCCCATGTGTTTGCGGTGTCGTGAGACGGCACTTTACTACTACGAGAACAATATTTTTCTCTTTAGTATCCCTTCATTTGTGGCCAACGGTAAATGCGCTAAGACTACGCAAATACTAGGAAATCGCATTCTGTTTACCGAAAATGTTCCGATATGCGTTTAGCATCCAGCGTGGCCAGCATGCTATCGATGCTTGAGCGTTGGTGCCTAACCATAGGCGCCCAGAAGGCGATCGCCTCCTCCTTGTGCGTGGCGCGCCCTTTCGCCGGTACATGAGAGGGACGTACGGCGGGATCAGGCAGATATGGGCCGCCTTCTTCGACAAGCGCCCCCTGTGTACGGAGAGAGAGACAGAATTTGAGGGTTTCGTGCGGTGGCTGACATCTGCGGCCATGATGTCAAGAGTAATATTTGTAAAATGCTACGAAATTCACCAGCATGACAATTTAGCTGCGTTGGAAGGAATACGTTACAAATGCAGGTGTATTGTTGAAATTTGAAGAGAGTATATGTGGCATTTTTTTTTCTGAAACACCCAAATGCACTTTACCTGAAACTGAGAGAAACGCACTTTTTTGCTACTGACAATATGGTCGGGCCTGCTCTAACATTTTTTTTTGCCAGTGTGTTCCTGTCCCCTATATGCCTCAAATCCATATTACAGCTAAAATCTATATAGCTCAATATCGTCCGTATTGAGGAGTACAATTTGTATTTGGCTCTTATAGAATGGAACATTTCATTTGGGCTTGAATTAGCTCGTAAAAGAAGTCTTAAAACGATTCCAATGCACGCTATAGGAATTCTTGCGATAAAATTAACATCATCCTTGGGCTTCAATCGGTGTTGTCCTTCGTCGAAATGGGTGTAATAGCGATTACTAGGGCTAGAAGAGCGAGTGGTCTTTCCTGGCAACACGCGCAGAATTCTGAGCTGCGAGCAGTGTTTTCTTGTTGGCTTCTACTGAAGGGCTTGAAAAGTGCTCTAGCTCTTCTTTTTCTTCTGAGCTTGTTGTATGCCGTGCTGCTTCGGATGACTGCTTCTTCAAGGAGGTCGCGGGATCGAATTCCGGCCGCGGCGGCTGCACTTTCGATGGAGGCGAAAATGCTGAGGCCCGTGTACTTAGATTTAGGTGCACGTTAAGAACCCCAGGTGGTCGAAATTTCCGGAGCCCTCCACTTCGGCGTCTCTCATAATCATATCGTGGTTTTGGGACGTTAAACCCCAGATATTATTATTATTATTATTATTATTATTATGCTTCTTCAAGGAATAGATAGGGGCCCAGTATCTTCATTTCATATATCTTTTATTTCAAATATACTGTCTTGGAGCCAAAGAAGGACATGATACTGGAGCGCTAAACTCGAAAAGAAACAATAAGACGCAAATTGTATAGGAAGGTTGCATTTTACACTTTATATTCGAGTTTTGCCCTACAACATCAAGTCGTTCAGTAAAGTGCCTACTCGCCCTGATTGTGGAACGTAAACAGGATAGCAAAGCAACTAAGAGACAAATAAAACAGATTGAATGAGATGATGTTGACATTTTTGCGACGATTGTTGACGCAGTGCTAGTTTAATGAATGTGGCTCAGTTTGATTAAAACAGATGCAGGATCTGGCTCATTTCTTATTAGAAACTGCCTTTTTGAGCTCACATCCCAATCAGGAATTACGCCAAATCGATTCCAACTGTCTTTTAGAAATTAAATATACTTAGGCATGATTTACGCTCCCGTGAAATTCAGCCTAGTTTCGGTTTGTGCATTGGGCTCTTTTATTGCGATAGCAATTATATTGGACACTTTCGGCTGATTTTCGCCGTCGCCGTCGCCGTCTGTCGACGCCGTCATGTCCCGGATATGTATATGTATGTGTATATATAAAAAGGCATAAAGAAAAATAAATTACCAGAAAAAATTCCAAACCACCTGACCGGGGATTCGAACCAGCGACCCCCCCGCTCGGCAGCCTGCTGCGCTAGCCAACACAGCCACACGCCATGCTCTTGCCAGCGGTACAACGGCGAGCTATTCATATGCACCATTTGCCACTCGCGGTGCGCAGATCTCGGAACAGCTTCAGCGTTACCGTTTCTTTCAAATTGAAAACTACCCTTGAGACGCGCACGAAAAAGTGGCCCTCTTCTGTACCACTCATAATGTAGAAGGAAAAAAAACAGAACACCGGGCATACTTGGCGTCAGACGCCACCGCGTGGCAGGAGACGCAGAGGGGTCATTGCACGTGCCGCAGTTTAAAAGAAAAAGAGGTATCAAACAGCGTCGAAAAGTCATACAATCATATAATCAATCCTTGGTCAATCCCCCCCCGAGTGGGTATGAGCCATGTCAGAGGCAACAACAACAACAACAGCGTCGGCTTCTGCATTGTGGACACTCGCAGCGCGTTGCTCACATACAAACACGTTACAACTGCGACAGTTAGTTCACGTTTGTCATCAGCAGATGCAGGGACTTCAACAAGCTTTGTTAGAACAGTTACAAGGCTAGCCTGCAACAGCAAACAAGCCAACAGTTTCAGCTTTTTTTATCAAGAATTTCAAGAGCTTAAACGCCACGTAGATGAAACCCTTCAGAGCGTCCTAAAGAGGAGACGGAAGCCCAGTACCGACTCCAAAGGCCCAGGAGTGAAGGTAGTGGTAACATCAGATACAGAAGGAACTGCCTGCTGCAAGTTTCCCTAATCATGGCTAAGAACTTGCGGTCGCAAGAGAATCTCACATTGTGGTCTTGGAACTACCGTTCCTTTAAAAACAAACACGGTTCTCTAACACAATACGTGCATGCAGCATTGGTCCAACCTGATGTAATCTGCTTACAGGAAGCTGGCAAGGGCTCGAAGCCGCTCACAGGCTATCGCCTGCTATCAGACACAGCAGATCCCAGAGTGGCACTGCTTGTAAAGAAAGACTTGGCAATTAAATATGATAGCAGCTCCACTCCATATATTGCCTCACAAACGCTCACTATAAGGCCAGCAAAGAAGGGGCGTCCCAAAGTAGTAATCTGCAATGTATACAGCGCACCTCAGGCGCGTTCGGCGGACTTTAGCACGCTGATAGACGCACTCAATAGCAAAATAAATGGCTATGATCGCTTATTCTTCCTGGGTGACTTCAACGCGTGGAGCACTGCCTGGGGCTATAAAGTAAATCGTCCGAAAGGGACAAAGCTGTTGGACGCAACCCAACACTACAATCTGGAGCAGCTTACGCCTCCAGGTATACCAACCAGACTAGGCAATAGCGTCACAGGAGGCACCACCCCAGACCTTGCCTTTACAAACCACATGCGGCAGCTGCAATGGAATAACCTCGCGGAAACCCTTGGAAGTGACCATTACATAACACAAATCCAATGCAGCTCAACCCGCCTTAGACGGCCGCTGGGGAAAACGAAGTTAACAGACTGGAAGAAATACCGCGAGGCACACGAGAACAGGCTCCGCCAACCAGCCACAGCGCAAGAATGGGGAGAATACATCACTGAAACCCATGCTAAATTTACCAAGACGTATCAAGCCACAGTTGACAGACCGGCAGTGGACAACCACCTAGCACACATGTGGGAGGCCCGACGGGGACTTGTTAAACGGTGGAAACGCCAAAGGCTTAACCGTAAACTGAAGCAGCGAATCTCCCAGCTAACTAATGAAGCCAACTCCTACGCTGCAGAGCTCACACAAAACAATTGGCGAACTTTCTGTGACTCACTAAAAGGCACCTTAGGAACCAAGAAAACCTGGGCCATCCTGCGTGCAATAATAGATCCTGCTAGCACGAGAACCGAAACGACAAATACATTAACAAAACTAGCCGCTGAATATAACGGGAGCACCGACCAACTGCTCGAAGAGCTTACAAAATTCTATATCGGCGGCGCCAGGCCCCCGAATACGGACAATGTAGCTGAAAGACAATACACGGGGTCCCCCCAATACACGGGGTCCCCCCAAGCGCTGTGTGTTGTTTCCTTCTTCCGTCTTTGTCCTTATGCGCTGTTCGTATATTTAATTATGTCCCCCCAATTCCAACCTAGACGCTCCGATCACGGTGGATGAGCTGTATTCAGCCGCTCAGAGCTTTCAAAGAAACTCAGCCCCGGGCCCTGATGGTGTCACCAATGCTATGATCAGGAATCTTGACCGAGGCACGCTACAAGATCTCACAGACTATTTTAACAGACAGATTTGGACACCAGAAGGAGACCTACCTGCACCGTGGAAAAAGGCGAACATAGTTCTTATACCCAAACCGGGCAAACGCAAAACACTTCATAACCTTCGTCCTATTTTATTGACTTCGTGTCTGGGAAAGCTGCTCGAAAAGGTCATACTGCAGCGACTTGAAATACATGTTGAAAAACAGCAGCTCATGCCAAACATGATGTTCGGCTTTCGCAGAGGAGTCTCGGCACAGGACATTTTTCTCATACTCAAGGAGGAAGTATTGAATCCACCCTCAGGCAGTCTAGATAACATAATCTTGGCATTGGATGTGCACAAAGCGTTTGACACTATCTCTCACGAAACGATACTGCAAGGATTGGAGGATATTGGATGTGGCCAACGCATTTACCACTTCCAGTACCACTACGTTCAGACTTTCCTGAGTAACCGCACTGCAACTCTCGCCATGGGTCCGATCAAATCCAACCCCTTCAGTATGCCCAATAAAGGCACACCGCAAGGCTCTGTATTGTCTCCTTTTCTTTTTAATGACGGACTACGCAGGCTGGCCATAACGCTCACTCATGAACCTCGTCTTGGCTTTGCAATGTATGCCCACGACATCACCCTTTGGACCACACAAGGTTCATACGGGGACCGCCAGGATACTCTGCAAACTGCCCTGAGTATAGTGGAAGACTACCTGGAAAAAGCCGGGATGAGGTGCGCACCGGCGAAGTCAGAATACATTCATGTACGTCCATATAAGTCGCGGTCTCGCCGAGCGCCTGACCTAACATTTTACTTGGGAGGATCGCCACTCAGAAGAGTTAACACCCTTCGGATACTCGGCATGTACATTCAAGAAACAGCGAGCATCAAGGTAGCTCTGGATAAGCTGCGGTATACAGTAAAAAGCTTGACAGGACTCATTAGAAAAATCTCCAGAGGAAATAACAGCATGACTGAGCAAGACACGCTGAGGCTTGTGCAAGCACTGGTTCTGAGCCGGTTGACCTACGCTCTCCCTTACCAGACGACCCGGAAAACAGAGCAGGAGCAAGCCGACATATTAATTCGTCTTGCGACTAAAGCAGCCCTTGGACTACCTAGCAGTACAAGCACACAACATCTGCCAACACTGGGGGGGTGCATAATACCTTCGAGGAGTTGGCAGCTGCCACACTCATCTCCCAGCGAGAACGGCTCTGCGGCACACCGCAAGGTAAATTTATCTTACAAAAACTCGGATTTCCCATCTCACCGCAATATTGTTCAGAAGCCACCGACCTACTCTCACCACATCTAAGAGAACGCATCGTAACGCAGCCCATCCCTCGCAATATGCATCCGTACCACCATAGAGGACGCCGAAAAGCTCGAGTACAGAAGCTGCAACGTCTAAAGGACCATCCTGACGTTTACTATACAGACGTCAGTCCCTTAACCAAAGCAGCAAGGGCAAGCTCCCGCCTTCGCTCTCGCTGTAGTCAACCGGGGCAAGCTCGTCAACTCTGCGACAATACTTACCTCCTCCTCAGCGGCAGCCGAGGCAACTGCTATCGCTCTCGCCATTCGAATGGCTGACCAACAGGGTACCTCTGCTTACGTGGTTTCAGACTCTCAGGCTGCTTGTCGCATGTACGTCAAGGGCATATTACCAACGAGAGCCATCCAGCTGTTTGGGAGGCGAACTCCTATTTGATCACGGGTTAGTGTGGTGTCCAGCCCATACGGGCCAGGATGGCAAAGAACTAGTTCATTGCCGAGCTCGCGTACTCAGCGGCCGAGCCCCAAGCACACCCGCCACTGAAGAGGACACAGATGATGGGGTGACACGGCGTGGAATCCTGGACAAACAAAGATTAGATCGCCGCATCGGGGCACCTCCCCACAAGGACCTCGACAGACATCAAGCACGGGACTGGCGCCGCTTGCAGACCAATACGTTTTCCGAATCTGCATAAGCTTCACGTCATGTATCTGGAGAGATATCCCAACGCATGCCCCTGGTGCGGAGATATTCCCACGTCCGCCTCGGTGGATCAGTGGCTAGGGTGCTCGGCTACTGACCCGAAGGTCGCGGGTTCGATCCCGGCCGCGGCGGTCGCATTTCGATGGAGGCGAAATGGTAGAGGCCCGTGTACTGTGCGATGTCAGTGCACGTTAAAGAACACCAGATGGTCAAAATTTCCGGAGCCCTCCACTACGGCGTCTCTCATAATCATATCGTGGTTTTGGGACGTTAAACCCCAGATATTATTATTATTAGAGATATTCCCACACTAACACACATAACCTACCTCTGCCCAGAACGACCCGCCACAGTTGACACAGGACATACGCACCCAATACAAACGTGGTCGTGGGAGGCGCGACTCACTGAACGGACCCTGGGAAGCCAACTGGCGACCCTAGGTCAGGCCCGCCGAGCCGCTATAGCCAGTGGAACCTTGGAAGAAGGGCCCCACCCGCGATGAACCACTTTTTTTTTTCAATAAATGTTGTCTCTCTCTCTCTCTCTTGTATAGCTATGCGTCTTTTTCGAGCGTCCTTCTTTGTGCTGCGGCGGTGCGTTGCAAGTATCGAGCTGCTTGTCGTTCTTCGTGTGACAAACTAATTTCTTGCTATCACATTCATTGCTTCGCCCTAGTGGCGAAACTGTGATTTTTTTTTTCGTTCCACATCCCGAGTGGGTACAAAAGGGGCTCCTTTTTCGTGGGCGCCTCAAGGGCAGTTTTCGAATTGAAAAAAAAAATGTTGGAGCGTTGCGTGATAGAAAACAGGCTCAAGCTCCTGCGAGATCTGCATACCGCCAGCCGTAAATGATGTGGATAAATAGTTGCCGTTATTATTGTGCCGGCGCATGCATGGCGTGTGGCTGAGTGCTCTAACGCAGCATGCCGTGGAGCTAAAGGTCGCTGGTTCGAATCCCCGGTTGGGTGCCTTGAAATTTTTGAAAAAGAAAAAAACGCCACATATCTGGATGGCAGTTCTCGCTCAGAATGAATACCTGTTTTCCAGCTTAAGTTAAATATATTCAGGAGTCCCTGCCCTATTGTGAAACTGGGAGAAAGCGAAGTTCTTGGCGTGCGAGTGGCTGACGTACTACCTTCCTTTCCTTCTTTCTGTCTTTCTTTTCTTCTTTCCTTCTTTCTTTCTTTCTTTTTATCCTTCCTTCCTTCCTTCTTTCCTTTCTTTCTTTCTTTCTTTCTTTCTTTCTTTCTTTCTTTCTTTCTTTCTTTCTTTCTTTCTTTCCTTCCTTCCTTCCTTCCTTCCTTCCTTCCTTCCTTCCTTCCTTCCTTCCTTCCTTCCTTCCTTCCTTCCTTCTTTTCTTTCTTTCTTTCTTTACTTCTTTCCTTATTTCTTTCGCATTACACAACGCTTCCTCCGAACTCGCTCCCCGCTCCATGTCGGGAGGTCATGCGTTCATATGCAGGCGACAATGAAATTTGGCAACGTTAACTGACAAGTCACATTGACAACCTCAATGAAAGATGAGGTTGCTGTATCAGATAAGGCTTTGGACGTGGAGCTTCCCATGTCCGGGCGACGCAGTTACGACAAACTGCGAATATCCGAATACGAACAGAACAAATGCCGGTAATGTGCGAGCAGGCGGAGCAAGACAGTCGCTAGGAGACGGTCAGGGCAATCTGACGCGTAAACCATTAAATGACGAATGCAGCCACCATGTTCTCGGGGTAGCATTTTCAGGGACAACAAACCACCACAGCCTCTAGCACCTTGGGTGCGTTAAAGCGCTACCGACTATTAAGTTCACTGTATCGAGCATGAGCATGGAGGCCAGCCTCGTCAATATAATAGTATGGCCGTGAGTGTGGCTGCTAGATATTTTAACGCGATAGCGTTATCAGCGCACGTCCGAAGCAACACCCGTATGTGTCAAAATTAGAAAGAAATCACTCCATTTTTACTCGTGTGTTTCCGGGAAGACCTTGTTAAATCGGGTTTCGTGCCACAATAGTTTTGTTAAATCGAGAGTATAACAACATTAATATCTGTGGATTAATGTGGATTAATCCCTGTGGATCAATCCCTGTGGATTGAAACCGGTTGGAGGACGTAAATTTCTTTGTTATATCGAGAAATTCGTGAAATCGGGCTTCGTGAAAGCGAGTTTTACCTGCATATCTACCTCGCAATCAGACGCGACGAAAGGATATAATTAGGTGGGCATGCATAATTGCATATAAGATATTAAGGTGAAAAATAACTCACAGCCTCTCCGTCACCCGCCTCAAGACGCCTGACCTTGAAGATGGCGAAGGCGGTGGCAGCTGCGGCGACAACAAGGGCGGCGGCCATCAGTGCGAGCAGCCTCGGCAACGTCACTTGAAGAACCTTGGTGCGGTAGGCATCCAGCCTTTCAGTCGAATCCTGGGACTCACTGCTCAGGCTGTCCGCGGAACGGCGCTTCGTCACCGATGCACTGTGCCAGCTACCGGAGAACACATTGAGAGATTGATCAATTAATAGGCTACACATATATATATATATATATATATATATATAGAGAGAGAGAGAGAGAGAGAGAGAGAGAAGACTTGAAGGGGATATCCGACAGGTCCGGGTAATGTTTGTATTGAGTAAACTTGGAGGTCGCACACATCGAAAAGGGAAATACTTTTACTAACGTTTCGGCCGTGCCACGGCCGAAACCGTTACTAGTAAAAGTATTTCCCTTTTCGATGTGTGCGACCTCCAAGCTCATTCAATATATATATATATATATATATATATATATATATATATATATATATATATATATATATATATGTGTGTTACAGGGTTTACTGGTTATATGTTTACCGAGCACAAACCACGCGCACATATCGTATTAAAAAGGTAAGGCTTCCAAACAAGGATACATAAGACAAGGATGCATAATTCGGAAGCACAAACATCGACTAATCAAATAAAGGTGCACTGTGACGGAATAAAAAAAAAAGGTTGAGCAAAAAGACATCAGCCCATGCTCAGGAAAGCCAGCGCAGCTTGTCAATCAGGCACAGAGGCTGTTTAACGCGAGAGATGTGTTTAGGTAATTCATTTTTTACATGAAGGTCTTTTATGCCGGTATCCGCCAAGACATCACTGGTATCATTTCCGTCACGGAAGTGACGCGAGAAGATAACAAAGAGAAACTAAGAAAAAGTGTCGTTGACATAGATGACCTGGGAATCGAACTCACGACCAATTGGTCCGCGATGACAGCTGCTCGGCGCTCTACCCACTACGCCATCGATTCAACTGCACGAGCCTTTACAAGCGCGCCACATATCTCTCAGACCTCCCTCTCACAGTGATGATGCCGGGGTGGTGTCGCCGTTTAGAAGCGGTGAAGTGAAGTACCGCATTATGACGCTAAATCGTGAGGCAGGGAGCGTTTCGGTGGTTTCAGTGCAACGGGGCTTTCAGTGCATTACTGTAGGAAACTTTACGATCTGTGTAATGTGCCGTACGCGATGATCCGGTTTGGTGACGATGCAGTACGTTATTTGACTATCTCCTATTGCTCGCATGACGACTCGTCGACAGAGTAGTGAAGTTCCACGTACACCAACGGCGTTTCCCCTCCGCCCACTGCTTCGAGTGCGATGGCACCGGCTAATAAAACTGCTGAAATAAGCGGCACAGAAAGGCTATGAAATCGACGGGCGAATGTCATACAGTGAGTGATTTGGTGTAGCGAGAGACGGTAGCGGTCACCAGAACGCCTTTCCAGATTCACGGCTCAAGCTACGAGCACTGCCTCGAGCGTCTCTGAAGCGCTGTGTGGTATATACATAAGTTCAGGCGTGGGTTACCCTATTTCTCGGCAGCGCGCGCCCTGGCGTTTGCCTCGTCTGATGACGACGCTTTGAATCGGTGCATATCGAGTACGAGATGGTGCTTGTTGATTGCCATTTTTGCGCGGGATTCATCACATACTGTGTCCGGGTGTATATTAGCTACCTTAACCACCACAAGGGTTAAGTCAAGATCTTGGAAGTTTGTCGACAGGATGGAGATGTGCCACTATGTGTCAGCATGGGTGCATTCAAGTGCAACGGTGTTATAGCTATCAAACGGCAATAGATAATGTTCAAGCTCTCATACATCAATATACAACAAACAGTCAACTACTACTGTGAAGAACGGCTCACTTTCTTGTTATACCGATTTCTATGACGGAGGGATCAACCATTCTGTTATGGAAGGTAATCGAAGGTTGGCTAACGCATGCGCTTCTACTACGATGGGTAGCCAAGCATCCAGTACTGCACTACTTTCCTCGGTCTTGTGTCTGTACGAAACTGGGAATTGATCGAAAATTTCCGTTCACTTAAAACCTCGACAATGCAACAAACCATTAGTTAGATTCTCCAGTCAACGATCTACCTTTTATACGCTTCATTAATGCATGTTTCACTTGAAAGCCACGCCGGTTCCTGCCTGATTGCACGAGGGCTGCCATTTTGGGCGTACAGAGATAAGGTTTGCGTCTACCTTGCTTTAAGAAAGGGAAAAAGTGACACCGTTTTGTTGCACAAACGTACAAGGGAATTCATACGGATTTTTCAAAACGAAACATTCTTAGTTGCAAAATTCGTCCTCGTCCGGGGTTGGAGCGCGAGACTGACTACCTTGCCTTGCACCAAAGCGCGTGCTTTCCTGCCTAAAGTGTGGAACTTCGGTTTCTAGCTTTCTTGAATCAATTAGTTTCTACTTGGAGTCAACTTTCGTGGCCAGGGGGGGGGGGTAATCTTCACATCCAGAGACCGGGCATATGCATAGGCTCTTCAGTAGCTCCGATATTAAGCGAAATTTTTCTGGGCAAGCTAGATGAAGGAATTCAAAGGCATCTGTCAGGACTCGCAGTTCGTGTATTCAGATACGTTGATGATTTTCTTGTGTTCGCTACGTCCTTAGATTTGACGCAGGATGTCGTAAATATTTTGAAAGTTTTTAAAGAAACAGGCACGAAACTAAACTTTCCTTTTGAATTGCCACATCTCAAACAACTGCAATTTCTCGATATTAACTTGGTCTTTGCACCCCAGCATGTTTGCTGGTATTATTGTCCTATATCCGTAAAACCTATACTTAATTACAGGTCGAGCCACTCAAAGCTGGTCAAAAGGAGTATCGTTAACACGAGTTTGGGTATTGCTCTGAAAACGTCCTGCCTACACAGAATTAAAATAAGTTTTGACAATCAAGCCAGTAAACTAGAACAAGCAGGGTATCGTCATCACGTCCGTGTGTAACAACATGATTAAGAAACTACAATCCGATGGGAACCAGTTAGGCTTTCGTGGTGAGAGTAGTAAAAGTAGGAGGATAGGAGTATTTCCTTATCTTCATAGGACATTGCATGATCTAAAGCAACTCGGTAATAGGTACAAAGTCGATGTGCTTTTCTCAGCTAAAAATAAACTGCAGTCTATTTGTTCACGCATGCGCCATGAACTTCCTCAATGTCATATAAAACAAAGCAAAAGGTTTGTGGACTGCGCGATGGGCGTCGTTTACATGATCCCGTTTAGCTGTGGTAAAGTATACATTGGCCAGTCGTGACGCTGCATCAATGTTCGTCTTAATAATAACAATAATATCTGGGGTTTTACGTCCCAAAACCCACGATATGATTATGAGAGACGCCGTAGTGGAGGGCTCCGGAAATTTTGACCATCTGGTGTTCTTTAACGTGCACTGACATCGCACAGTACACGGGCCTCTACCATTTCGCCTCCAATGTTCGTCTTAAAGAGCACGATTCGTCTTTGAAATCTTCAGGAGCATCGCATCTCGCGGCTCATTGCAGGGAGCGCGGGTGCTATCATGTTTTTCAGGACACTGAAATTGTTTTTTGTAGTAACAATCAACTAACTCGTGAGACGACTGAAGCATTTCATATAAGAAAAAGAGCAGATCAGTGCGTCAGCCAACCTTCGGTGTGCCTACATGAAAAGGACTTCGCCTTTCTCGGTAATGTTTCATGATAGTCTCTTTGCCTTAGTTAACTCACCCTTCACGTCTTGCCATGGTTGTCCTTTTGCCTTGACACGCATGCATTGATCTCTTGTTCGGTGCATTTATATTCTTCCCTTTTCAATAAATCTTTTAGTTGCGAGAAAGCGCTTGTTTTGTGTTCCTTTGTCGTCTTTCGTCTTCGTTGGAGTGCGCTTAAACAACAGCTATACCATGCATATCAACCAACTAGCCCAATCGTCGATTCTCTTGCGTGCTTTCAAGTAATAGAAGGCGCTGGGTTGTAGGTACTCTTCCCTTGTGTCCATGTAGGTGCGCCTAATCTTCTGTAAAGGTCACCCGCTTATATCTGTGTCACACAGGCACTTTTCAAAAGCCATCCAGTTGATGGTCCATTGAAATGCAACTCTATCGACTCGATGCAGTTGCCCGCGCTGCTACACAGCAGTTTTAAATGGCCGTTAAGTGGTTGAGGCGGTTCACACGTTTCTCGCAAAAATTGTGTGGCGCTGTTTATCTTTATTTTCGTATTCATGTCACTTGAACTAATAGAAATGCACTTAAAAACACAAATATGTCTGTTGTTTTTGTTTAGACATTTCGATATTTTGTTTATTCCTAGTTGTGATTCACGTTTAATTTTCAAGGTCGTCGATTACCGAAACTCTAGCGAGCGGTACACGGAAGTCGGCACGGTGAAAACAATCCCATTGCTGTCCTCGATAGTATGTGCATGTCGCACAGTTCGAGGGCAAGAATGATTTACTAAAGATTTCACAACGCTCACATCTACTACTTTTCGAGGTACGCTGGTTAGATGACTCTTTCATAATAGTGAGTACGAGCACACTTGGAGCGAGGGAGCATGTTAGTGCTGTTTCCGCTTGCGTTGCTCAAGGGCGATCGAAGATTCGATAGCGCCGTGAGGCACTCCGTTGATTCGACAGACTATTGACAAGATGACCTTCAAAACGTGCCGAGGGGGGAGCTCGCGTTTGATCATTCAGAAAATAGGCTACCGGTTGGAAGGCCTTCCGAATGCCCGTTTGACACGGGTATTAGACTGTTGGTATAACAGGCCAATCCTGTTTGCATTGACGTAATAATTGCTTTAGGCATGAAAGGAGCTACGCGCTCTGGAATGAGAGAGAAGTCATCGCACGTTCGGAAAAAGACGTTCAACAGTTTAGTGGTTCAGGCGTTCGAGACATGAACTAAAGATATAAACAGAAGACCGTTCATCGGCGATAAACTTACAGTTTTCGAAGGCCGGACAATTGAAAAAAGGTAGTCCCGAATTGATTGCATCATTGCTTCCCTTGCGGACGCACTCCTTGTCCTTGTCCTGTATCTATGGCACCTGCCCACTACGGAGACGGCCGAGAATGAGGCTGTATGGGATATCAAAAGCAAGAAGAAATCTAAAAGTGTAAACATCGTAGTACTATTGAAATTGAAAAAGTTTAATGAGTGTACTTTAACAGCCCTGCTTTCATTTAAAAATAAATTTCCAGCATTTACTTTGAAAGTCATTATTGTTTCTTTTTCAAACAAGCAGACCTTTAGTTTTACTCTCGCTGCACTTATTGAAGGACCAGTAGCGTAAACAAACAAGTGAGCTAATCAAAGCCATCTCGACTTCTTTCAAATTAAGTGACCAAACCTTTGACGTAACGTGAAAGGAGGAAAGCGGGTGGGGCATTTGCCTGAATATAACCCGCAAAGGTGGTCTAGTGGTTATGGTACTCGACTGCTGACCCGCAGGTCGCGGAATCGAATCCCTGCCGTGGTGGCAGCATTTTCGATAGAGGCGGAAATGCTTGAGGCCCACGTGCTTAAATTTTGGTGCACGTTAAAGAACCCCAGGTGGTCCAAATTTCCGGAACCCTCCATTACGGCGTCTCTGATTATCGTTTCGTGGTTTTGGAGCATTAAACCCAAACAAATATGATTACTATTATATTATTTGCATGTATATTTGTCGTGGCCGCGTCCGCCTGGAACCTACAACACGGCGAAGAAAATGTGCAATGATATCTTCAAAGTTTAGGGCTTTTTGGAAGCTTGAATGTAAATATCTACTATATTTGCGAGGAATACTTAAAGGGAAACTAAAGCGGAGAATTTGTCTATAGTTGAAGTAAATGACTATTTTACGATACTAGAAACACCACGCTTGCTGCTCGAAGGCGCTTAGAATGTGAGGAAACGGGAAAAAGGAAAATGCGGGTGGCGACGCCAACTTGAAGTTCTCGCACCAGTCTCCGTGACGTCATCAGTTTTTATTGGCGTTTGCTATAGCCAACATAGTTCCTAATCGGCAATAACGGTGTGCATTTTCTTGTGAGAGAGTCAGGACAATTAGCAAGTTTCAGGAAATTTCGCTGAGCCAATGTGGCCAAAGTACGAAAGAAAGCTTGGCAGGAAATTTAGAAGTGAAACTTTCGACAACAATTTCATTATCTGAATTAACCTATAGTGGCAAAATTAACGACGCTAGAATGTCATAAGTTATCAGTAAAGTAATTGATTGTTTCAGTTTAGCGTCCTTTTACATGTTCAACATGGTCACCTCATGCGATAAGTGTTCTGGTGGAATGTCCTTAGGCTAAAATTATTTGCTTTCGCATTTTTTTTCGCAATGTGTCTAGCGATTGACAATTATACGCTTGCCATTTTTCGCGAAATTATGGAAGATATATTCGAAGGTGTAAAGCAAAGTGGCTTGATGCGTGCTTGCAGAGTACAGCTAACAAACAAATCTGTTATAAAAAGTACAGGAAGACTACTGGAAAACCTTAATTTAAAAAAAATGGACACTTTGCACATTCCAAAGTGTGTACGGCGCAAGCGTGTGGCCATTCGACTGACTATACCATGTCTTTTTTCTTTTAGACTCTCAGTGGGATTACAGACAAACCGAATGAGTGCGTGTTTTCTTGTTTAACTTTTTACCGCGAATCGCACAGAGACGCGAGACTAATCTTCCTCCGTTCGCATGCGTTCGTATTTTCTCGCGCTTTGCGCATCGTAGAAACGCCATCCGCGTTCCAGCGCTTAAATTGACGGACCCTTTGTAAATTCCAAAGTGTGTTCCGCGAACGCCTGTGTCCATTGAGACGGCGTTGGTCGGAATAATTCCAAACGCTGGGCACAGCGACCCTACGCAAGCAAAGCGCGAACGCTGTAGAGTCCGACGCGACCGGCGTCCGTTTGCGCACCCCGGCGGTCACCTGGCTCCGTGTCAGCGCTCGGACAGACGGACGGGCGTGAGCATGAGACATTAAAGGATTTCGCCTTAATAGGTAAAATCACGGCATATATGGTGCTGGGAACCACCCATGTCGATAAACAAAGGTAAGTTTAGAGCGGTTAGATTGTTCAAAATGTTATCTCCCCTCCGAGCCGTGGCTTTTGACGTTGCAAGCAACAAGTTTTCAGCAAATGAATTTTTGCGTGTTACCTTGGCCATCAACCCAAGAGCCGTTCCGTAAAGGGCAGCGTTCACGTTGGAACTCAATTTTTCACTCCACAAAAGCAGATTATTTTTTTTGCGCTCCATATTGACACCGCGGAAGTTTTACGATAGGGCAAGTGTGGTGTGAAAGATCACTAAGTTCCTCACGAACAGCCGGAGTGTTTTGGAAGTGTCTACACAAATGAGCTCACTTTACTTTACAGCCCAAAGTCTCCACGATGAGTTTACGTAGCATAATGGCTAGTCCCAGCACGAAGCTGTCTGCACAAAGATCAAATGAACGTACTCACAGCAGTGTCTAGATGTGGCTCATTTACCAATGCGACGGTTCTAGTGTGCTCAAGTCATCATACCAAATTGACGACCCGCCTAAATAGAAACCTCCTGATGGACCCACCACCTTCGGTTACTTTGATGGTCCTGATCGACTAGCGCCAGTATTTTCTCTTTTGTTTGCATTTGCCGCATCCAAAATTCTTTCCGCAAGAAAACTGGATTGACATCCTTACGCTCGTACACAGGACCGCACTACCATTGCCAGTCTAAAATGAAGTGTTTTACATGCCAAAACGACGACATAAGTAGGCACATCGTGATGGAGGACTGCTAATTTTGACCACCTGAGGTTCATTAATGCGCGCTTAAAGTCAAGTGCACGGATGCTCATTGATTTCAACGACTGCTTAGACCGGGCCTTCTCAATTATACCCAACAAAAACGAGAAAAATGTTTCAGAGTAAAACTGACGAGTACAAGTCATTGTAAAACTTTATTCGACAACAACTTCAAAACTCTTACAGTGGCATGATAAATGGGCCAACAATCAATACACAAGTCTCACCAAAATAAAGAATCTGGGTAAACCTGTGTTACATGCTTACATAATCGCCAGCCTTATAAAAATATTCAACATACACAGTTACATAAACTGGTGTATAAAAAAACTGAAATACCGGATTGAAAACTGCTGCTCAAAACAATGGAATACAAAGCTGCCAAACGTCAAAACTCGAACGACCGCTGGTTGAAGAAAACTTCAATGAAAAAAAAAAAACTTAAAACATCAGCATGTGCATTCAATGCAGGAGTTACACATTCAGCTAAAAAGTCAACAAGGATCTAATTGCACAGATATAAGTACAACGTCCCGTAAAATACAAAGCTCGCTTTGCGAGCACACACACGTGCACGCATTTCGGTGGAACTATCTATAAGTGGAGAAATCAGATGTCCCAGTGCAGGCCGACGTGGCAGATAAGGAGCCAAGCAGTTGAAAGGGCGGTTGTGAGCACCATCAGCGGGAAACCAATCCTTCAAAGAAACATAAGAATCGTGAGGCTTTGTACCTACATAAGTTGGCTTTGTACAGAAAACTGATGCAAATGTGTTTACTTTATCAAAACAGCGCAAGACGAATAGCCCACACGAATAAAAAAAGCTTTCAGTTTCTGGCATGCGACATTCATTATATCATTGCTTATTACTCACTTTCCAAAACAAAAGCCTCACCGTAAGGGTGATGTAATGGGAAGAATTTAAACGTCAACATATTTGACAGATCTGTCTCGCTGGGTAAAAACCACACGAAATAAAACAAACTCTCCAGCACCTTTTCTTAATCTAAGTATTTAATATTGAAACTGAAAACTGGCATTACGCTTCGAGACCCATTCGGTCTCTTCATCAGAGGGGGTGAACTGTTCCGGCCGGCTCCAAAGCTAGCGACTTTTCTTAGTGATTGTCCCCTTCTGTTGGAGAATGAGGGTATCCGGAGTAGCACACAAACCCGCATCAACAATTGGGCGACTTGCGGCGACCAAAACACCGGCTGCCAAAGAAAGATTCCCCGGGCTAAGTCTACGAGGTGCCGTGCAGTGATTTTCACGACCCTTACGTCGGCGAGACAAAAAAACTTTCCGGAAAGGAATACGGCACCACCAAAACGACGTATGTACGTGGCTTCAACGCTGCACGGAACGCTCTCGCAGAACACAGCGAAAAGATGGACCATCGCATCAACTTGGGCGACGCCCGGGTCATCGACACGGAAGGTAGCCGCACCAAAATACAGTTCTTAGTGTCCTTGGCATATCCAAACACCTCAAACTATAGACCACTCAACTAGGGACCCTGCCGAGTGTGTACGTACAGGGCTGGTCAGAAGTTCCCAGGCCACTATCCCATGTATTCCTAAGCAGCGTGGCCTGGGAACTTTTGACACCCCCCCCCCGTACATGGTCTCCGGGAACCAATGGAGAAAACAGCGCAACAAGAACGGCGGGAGGAACGACGGTGGAGAGGGGGGACAATCACTAAGAAAAGTCGCTAGCTTCGGAGCCTGGCCGGACAGTCACCCACTGATAAAGAGACCGAATGGGTCTCGAAACGTAGGGAGTTTTTAATTTCAATATTAAAAACTTAGATTAAGAAAGGTGGCTGGAGAGTTTTATTTGTATAATGGAAAGAATGAAAGATAGCGACAACTTGAAATGTTGCGCAAACCAAGGGTAGCAGCTCTCTCCTTTAGCATTGAACTTTAGCATCCACTTAAGGAAACGCCACGATAATGAAAGAAGCGAAGCGAGCTTCGCGCTGCAGATCACTTCATCGCAAACTAAGGTGTGTAAACACGCACAGTCGCAATCCTTTTGAGAGCGCGTGACTTTCTGTACTACTGGCGCCGTTAGGTTACACGGCGCTGTATGTGCGCGCATGCGCAAGGAGGATAGCTTCTCTTCGCGCGCATCACGTCACCAGAGTGCTCGTGCGTGGTCTGCTATCTGTTTTTCGCCCCTCGGTGGTGGCCGTATTATGTAAAGTTTGGAAGCTTCCAGTTGCTTTGCGTGTCACCTACTTTCCGTATTTTCGTTTTGTGCTGAGTTCTTGTAGTCGTACAACGAACACGCAAAAAAATCAAACATCCGAACTGTTATTTGGTGCACGTTGCACAAAATAGTGACACGTTTAAGAAAGCAGTATTAGTAAATTTGAATAATCTTGTTTCATGTTATGTTAGTGCTTTGACATGTCCCCCCTTCGTAAAGATCAATGCTGCCATTCTAGAGGGTAGTGACGACTAAAGCACTGGCACAAATTTATGATGGGCTCGAAGATTTTGCCACTGTTCGCGAATGGCTACCTTGAGCTCGTCCGCAGTCGCCGCGTCAACAGGTTGTCGCACCATCACTCCTTTATCTATGTTTCTATATATTTTCACAAATGTTCGCATTGGCGAGATCAGCACAGCGATCCTACGATTTTCTATGTGCGCCTTCACAATTATTGCAGTAAATACCGGCGTCATGTCAAGCTGGAACACAAAAGGTGCGTCGGGGAAACCGCCTACCTACAGACCAACGATGACCTTGACGACGCCAGCAAAAGATAACTTATTTACAAGTTTACTCGTGAATCGAGTGGCAGGCAATCTCAAGATCAACACTTCCTACTTCGAAGCACACGGCTTCCTTACTGCACTACGCGTGCAGCAGACGACACGCGCTTGCTTTCCTGACGCAATACGTGCGACGGCAGAATTGTAGCATCCCGGACACACTGCGCATGGGAAATGCTTCTCATGCGCGCCGCGGAACTGCGCTGAGAGCTCGGAAAGCCACGCGCTCCCGTGTTCACTCTCAAAAAGCTTTCGACTGTACAATAATACGCACCGAGAAAACAAAGCATGCGCGACCACGCGCCTTCCCAACCACGCCCCCCGTGCAAGGTATTCGTGCAACTGCATCCGAATTTTTACTTTTATGAAGTCTGTCCCTGGCGTTATCATAAAGGGCATATTTTTCGGTATTGGCTACAACTTCGGGCACGCGTGACGTACCTGAAGAACTCGAAGAAACTGAACTTGTAGCCATGTTGCTCGGCAACTCCAGCGCAGACGACGTTGGCCGAGGCTCCGATAAGGGTCCCGTTGCCTGCGAATACAGCTTCACTTAATTCATTCCAACTCAATGCCTAATTTTAGTATGAGAAGGAGGGCAATATTTTAGAGATTCAAAGTATTTCAAGTAACTATGATGCAAAAATTACAAGCGACTACAGGCAATGCAGCAATTTATGAACTGGTTACAGACTTTCAGTTCTGCATTCCGCTTGAAGTTTCGCTTTACGGCGTCCCCTTTACGCCAAATCCTATTTACGGCATTTAGTTGATGCATTTCGCGGTGTTACAAGCAAACGCAGAGATGATCAACCTCCTCGTTTTAAGTGAAGAAAAAAAAAGTACGTGTGGCTTAGTATATGCCACTTGACATCCCAAAAATGACTATGCGAGACGCCATAGTGGAGAGCTCTGGACACTTTCGACCGTCTGGGGTTCCTTTAACGTACACTGATATCGCACAGTACACACGCTTCTTGCATTTTGCCTCTATGGCAAACATTTCTTACCAGCCGCCTTTCCTTCCAGCTAATCCCTTAACAAGCGACTTGCCAGAAGAAGCAGGAAAGTTTTCCACACCTCCATCGAAGTGTCACTGCCGCAATAGAACCCGCGTATTTCGTGCCAACATCCGAGCACCGTTACCAGTAGGACACCGCGGTAGCAATGGCGCATGTGTTTACGCTAGTGTAGAAGCTTAGTGGTTTCGGTATGTTAGGTCACCCTAACACTACCAGATATTGATCACGGATTGAAGCATTTGTAGACAATGCTAACGTGACCACTGGGCGCACTGTAAGCCGTGGTTCGATAATCATATTCGCAGCTCGGCACGTTTTCTATGCTTCAATATAAAATTATGTGCCAAATATTGAATTTTCAGTTCGTGGCTGGCAATTTTCTTCGTTTTGTCATCATCACTTTTAACACTATGCGCCTCTTTATTTGGGGGGGTTGGGTCAATCTTTCGAGAGGCCATCACGCAGTGGACTTGTCAATGCGAGAAGTAAAAATGATGCTCATGTCATGTTCTTACCTCCAAGGCAGGCTCCAAAGGCAAGAGCGTAGATTAGTGGCCCAAGCTTGAGGCCCAAGTCGCTTTCACCAAGACCATTGACAATTTTAATCTGGAAAGGAGTTCACAACACGAATACGGTTTAGGCAAACAGGGCAGCGACACCTTGGCGCATCGTCGTAGGCATTCCTTTTAGGTTCTTTGTAGACAAGCATTGGCACCGGCATACTAACTGCTCATTTGCACTAATATGTTAGATAATAATTCTCACTAACATCAGTATTCCGCAGGATTACAGCAGGCTTTACTCGATGCGGCTAATGTGAAGCGCGAGTTTTTAGTAAAAGTAAGGCATGCAGACAAGGAGAAACCGGGAAACGGCGAATAGGGGCTATATATTAGTATGATTAGCGATCTGCAGCCTGCAACTGTTGAGCCTGCAAATGACTGTGAGAGAGAAGCGTACAGAATGACTAAGTGATGAAACACTTCAATTAGCACTTTAACACCTATGACAGAGCGCAGAAAGAGTGTTCCATACCAGCCGTCATGGCTAGTGGCGCCGCTGACTGACGCTCCCACGTTTCAATGCGCATATATACCCTATAAAGTGGGCGGAGGGATGACCGCCGCCGTAGCTCACTGGTAGAGCATCGTACGCGTTATTCGGAGGTCGCAGGTTCGGTCCCTGCCGGCGGCAAGTCACCTTTTCGTCCACTTTTCTTTCTTCACACTTACATTACAATTACTTCAAATAGGGGCGGCGCCAAGATTTTTTCCTGGGGGGAAGGGGGGGGGGGGGGGAGCACCTACGACAACCGAGTTCCTTCAAGGTGGCAGGGAGGCGGTGAACTTATACGTTGCGTTTTTACTATGTTTGCCCTTGAGGGGGGCAAAGGGGGGGGGGGCAGACAAAATATTAGGGCGCCTCCTGCCCCCCCCCCCCCCCCCCCCCCCCCCCGTGCCCACCGCTGGCGCCTCCCCTGACTTCTAATACCATCCCCGATATTTTCTTGGCACCGTTGCCTGTTACTTTTCATCTATAGTCTGAAGTCCCTCACCAGAACACACCCTGTTAAAAAAATTCTGATAGAATCACGAAATACACCCACCATGACAGTCGTGAAGGGTATGTTGTCCACAAAGGAGGAGGCTAGTGCAGAGACCCAGGTTATGATAATGATTGAAACAATTAATCTCGAGTCGTGGTGCACGCTTCGAATCCAGTTTTGGGTCAAGTGGCCCACATAGAGCAGGAGCTTCAGTTCGACAAGTGCCTGAAAAAGAAAAAGGTAATCATAAAGCGATGAGCAACAAACGCTACAGTGGGTCACCCTCTCAAGTGCCCTTTACAAGCAGCGCCTTTACGAACCAACTGCTGGAGTTTTACGTCCGAAAATCCCGATATGATGAGAGAGTCTGCACTAGACGGCTGCCGAAATTTCAACCACATGGGGTTCTTTCACGAGCATCTATGTCTAAGCACACGGGCTTCTAGGATTTCGCCTCCATTGCAATTCGGCCGACGGGGCCAGGGTTCCATTCCGCGACCTTCGGTTTTGCCGTCAAGCTGCATCACCACTTCACCCACCGCGGCGGGTAAAATTAAATACAGGTCATTGAACAAGCAAACGATAGCGCATAATTATTAGTTTCCTTTAAAACATTTACCAATGCTCTTGCTTTATTCTGCGTTCCTCAACGTCGCTGTAATCTAGTGACGGAAGAGCCGCATACCAAATGGCTTTGGAGACCGCACAGCACCATACGAAAGGTATTGCTATTTGGTTACTGCGGGTGGCTGACTAACTGCAGCTTCGCGCTGTCACGTGCCCTGGGTTACAGCGATGTAAGGATCACCACTTACCTCCATGACAACAAAAAGGGCTCCGAAAAAGATGAGCGTGGTCCATTCCACGCGAGCGATAACAGCGTCCAGCTCCCGTGTGTCAGCTAGAACCATTAGCATGACAGCTCCAAGAATAGCGATCCATCCTGCGGGTACGTAAAATGTTTCTTACTGAAAACAAACAGCTTCGTTGCGAAAGCTTCAAAATATCTGAACGACAAGCTAGATACGTTTTATCTTATATCGGCACAACACTGATGTCTACAGACATCGTCTGAGCTATGAACAATAAAGTTTTTCACACTCGAAAAACCAACCACATTCTACCGATAGTACCGAAGCACCGATGAGCGCACCAAGCAGACGACCTGAATGACGTCACTGTTAAAGACAATTGGAGGGGTAGTTCTTCCGCATTCGGTAATGTATGTGGCCATGCGGGCTGTAATTTGCAAGCGCAGCGCGCATAACCGCGCAACAAAGTCGGTTGATGTTTGCCATAACGGCGCTAACTCATTCTGGACGTTTCAGACGAATACGGCATGACAAGGGTTGAAAGTTGGGCGAGTTGGTACAGTAACATCTTCAGAAAAACTAAGGGGTAGTGATTAGTTAACTAAGGGGTAGCGATTGTCAGTTTGAAATCTTTGACCGGTGTTGTATCTTGGCTTCGCGGTTTCACGTGTTTTAGATGCGAAGCATCTTATGCTCGGGGCTGTGTCCGTCCCTCCCGCGTCCCCGTCCCCCCGTCCCGCGTCCGGCCACTTTCATGAAGTAGGGAAGCACCCATTATGCGAACCAGAACACTGTAGTAATATGAAGGCCGTCAACCCTAACACAGTCATCAGAGTCATGGCCGAGAGCACAGACAGGCTGCTTAGCAATGGCTAGGCAGGTGGTGTCTGTCGCCCAGGGCTTAGTCCGTCTCCTTCCCGCGTCCCACACCACCACAGCGCATGCGCGTCCCCTCTCTCTCCTACGCTCACTCCCTTTCTCTCCTCTGGGAATCCTCTACTCTACGGAGCGGCCCCCCGCGTCCCACACCCCCCCACAGCGCATGCGCGTCCCCTCCCCAATGCTCTCCTACGCTCACCCTCTTCCTCTACTCTACGGAGCGGCGCCCGCGTCCCACATCCCCACAACGCATGCGCATCCTCTCCTCTAGGAATCCTCTACTCTACGGAGCGGCTCCCGCGTCTCACACACCCACAGCGCATGCACGTCTCCCCCTCTGTTCTCTCCTACGGTCCCCCCCCAGTCCTCTCCTCTAGGAATCCTCTACGGACCGGCGCGCACAACAGGTGGTGTGACAGCTGCATACTCCGCTGGGGGGCGCCACGGTAGTTCCGCGGTATGAAAATGACGGAGCGCGCGCGCCTCATTCTATCTCCTGTGCAGCGCCCGGACCGCTGCCGTGAAATGAGAGCGGCGACGTTCCTCCCGCTCAAGCTAATTATCTCCCCGCTGCTTCGCATCCACACATGGTTCCCTTTAGGTCTGTGACATCCATCTTTGCTGCGGCTTTTTAAGGTTGACACGGTTTTCAGTAAACTAGTTGTGAGTCTGCGCTCGTGTTCGTCAATTCTTTCTTTGTTTCTCGTCCTGCTGCGCAGTTTTTCTGAAGAAGAATACGGCATGACACGGCTCTTCCGCGTTCGAGGTTCGATTGCGCCGCTGAATGTCAGTGAATTTCTTTAATTTGCAAATATTACGAGATGCCGCTTTTCGAAATCTCGAAAATTCAATGGCTTCTTCGCATGAAGAAGAGTTTTCCCCATTTTGGATACCAGTTTAACCCCGCCAATAAAAAGCTCATTTCACATTCTTAGTTACCGGCTCAAATGACATCTTTGTCATCATAAAATGCCGTCGGCTACCGAAGAAGTAAGTGTGAAGGCATCAAACAGACATCGCATTTCCCCAATTTTTGAGGATATCGGACACATTTCTTCGGACACCTTGTGTTAGACTTCTTGCGAATGCAAGGAACCTCACCAGAATTGCTTTAGTGTACATCGAAGAGTCAGTTACGCAACTGACATGCATGTAAATGAAATTCGCTTCGCTCACGCGGAGCGGATTTGAGAAGGTATTCGAGAAGCCGAAAAAAAAAATAAAACATTCACATTTTACTTGCCAGTTATCCTGCTGTCATACGCGTTTTTTTTTTTTAGTTTTTTTTTTTTGTGCGCGTGTTTTTGATTACGTGTGGTCGAGGTTTAGGAAGCGAAATTCTTCGAGCCACTAGTTTTAGTGTATCCCTTAATCAATCGCTTTTGAACGACACATTTCCCAGAAAAAAATATGCCACAAGAAGATATCCATGCATCATATTAGTGAATAATTGGACTTTTAAATGTGTAGACAAGGGTCCAGACAAGGTCACACTCACCGAGCGTCAGGTGAATGGAGGGTATGCTCTGGAGGAAGAAGAGCACGATGACGCAGACCAGAACCACGGTTGACTTCACCAGAAGCGCCGGTTCACGAATCCTGTAGTTCTCGCTCAAGATGCGCAGGTTCTCCCGGAAGTCAGCTTCGGCCAGCCTGCATTGCGCAGCAAGTTTATCGGTTCCTATGACGGCATCTTTCCGCGATATTCTGGTGACGTACGCATGCTACAAATATTACCATCCCTATATTAATGTAGTCCCTCAACGCTTAGTGTTTAGGGAAAGTTTTCAACTCTACAAGCTTACTTAAAGCAGTGAAAGATGCAATAAGAAAAGGTGGGGAGGTTAACTGGCATTACATCTGGTTCACTAATAAAGAAAATGGGAAAGATAAAAACAAAAACGGAGCTTAGAATGATAGAGTTGAGCTAGTTGGTAGGTATTCATGGTAAAGCGACAGGGTGTGCAAAACAAGATTACAGAAGTGAAGTCAGGGCACCACAAACGCCCAGTAACAACTGAAAAGGCGAACACAGGCGGAAAAGAAAGAGGCACGAAAACATATTGGCCCATGCCCATGCAATATGCGAACCTATCAATTCGGCAGGCATGGGGGGTCTACGTGACAGTACTATTCAGACACTTGGTTTCTTTCAGATGCAGGTTAATCGATGGAGGGCGCACGCATGTGCCACCACTATTATAGATATGCCAAGCCTGAACCATTAAACGCGTTCCTTCATTCTTGTGCCAGCACAAAATTGCGCATTCATTCAATGTTGCCATACACTTACACTCTAGACATTGTAAAGATATATTAGATGGTAAGCCGCTGGTTAACGATCTCTTATGTTTAAAAAATCTGTGGTCAACGAAGCTACCCGTTTGCCCTACGTAGAAGCGGCCGCAGCTTAACGAAATGTTAAATTTATGCAATCAGTGAATTTATTGGTATGTTTCACGAAACAAATGTCATGTGCGTCCTTCTTTTCTGCCGTTGTGCGCCCTAGCAGTTGTCAGGCGGCGTTTGTTGTGTCTTTACTTCTCTCTTGTCTCCGTGTTTGCACGCTCTGTCTCTAACGTGAAATGCCGAGACGAGAAACAGGTGCGGATAAACGCAGAAAGAAAATTCACACAGTTCCTTATGCTTTTGTGTCAAAACACTCCACGGGAAAGATATTGCCTTCTCAGTAGATCCTCAGCCGAGAACTGCCTCCCTTGCTTGTCTTCCCTACTTAGCTCTCTCTCTCTCTCTCTCTCTCCCATTTCTCTCAGCGACGCTGCATCATGTGACCCTGTAGGACTTCATCTCAATGGCCACGAGGATCGCCGCCACGCTGCCCTTACAGCCCTGCTCTCCTTGGTGACGCGAACCTGACCGTGCGGCTTTTCTAAGCCCCCGCCCCGTCAACCAGCGCTTCTCTTCACGAGTTACAAGGTTTTCTTCGTTTTTTTTTTGCTTTTGTATTCTATAGTATTCTCTTCTCTCCCTCTCTTTTATTCCCATCCCCCGCGAGTGTTACAGTTGAGGTGTCCTCACTGCGAGATAGTTATCGTGCACTCCTCGCTTATTTTTCTACTTTTTCCTCCATCTTTCAAGTGTTAAAGAAAAGCACGCATCATCGCTTTTGTTTTGCAGAAAGGAGTACTTCCCAGCAGGGGCGTAGCCAGCACCTCCTTGATTTCGGAGGGGGCACCTCCTTGGAGTGGCCATTTTTCGCTATGTATAACATGGCGAAAAAAAAATTTCAGGGGGGGGGGGGGGGCACGTGCCCGGTGTGCCACCCCCTGGCTACGCCACTGCTTCCCAGTCTCGAACAGATTTAGTCCACTCCACTTACATGTACGAGGCCGTCTTGCCCGCCGGAGGCGTCCGGTCCGGGGCACCACTGGGAGGCGGTGGCAGGGTCGAGGATCGGGCGTAGTGGCTGCGCTTGCTCTGCTGGCGTACGAGCTTCCGAACCTTCTTGCGCAGCACGTGACGCACGTGAGTCTCGTCCCGCGAGTACTCGGCCAGCGAGAAGACTGCCTTCTGCCACACCTGGATCTCGTGAGCCATCTCTGCGCGACCGTACAAAAACACGTAATGCAGAAATTAGCAAATATGCTCGTGAAGTAATGAAAGCCCAAAGCATCCGTGGCTTGGACGACCTGTTTCTTGGACCTCCACGCCCAATACAAGCGCACTTATGTCGCATGAGGTGCCTATGTTTTAGTTTCAGGCTTGCATGCGCAATTAAATTCGCCATGTGCCTGATATGCGTATGCCGGACTTTTCAAAAAATCTGCCCAGGAATTTAAAAAAAAATAAGGGAAGCGTGATATTTTCCCCAATACCTTCAGAATAGTTCAAGGGCGGCAGATATCTGAAGATAGCTAAAAGTTCAGATGGCTGCAATAATTATACAAGCTAGGATGATGACATTTTTTAATTAGTGAAGGCATGCGATCTAGTCAACCGGGAGAATTGAAGCCCTTCTTCAGAAGAGCGCATTGCCGCTTGTAGGTTGCCAAAAAGTGGATGCTTGTAACTTTAGCGGAGTGATTAAATCTAACAACTCTCACCGGATAAACCGAAGCGACGAATTACTATGCCTAAGGGCAGGCTTTCGAAATAAAAAAAAAACAGAACAGTGCGCAACTTGCATAGCCTTGCGAGACGCCTAGAATGACGACACTCGTAATAATGACACTATTTCCGAAAACAATTGCAGTGGTCCGATTTTTCTGTGCTTTAACCAACGCGCATCATGCATCTTAGCATGCAAGGGCACCCCGCACACTCGCGAAATGTAGTGGATGCGAGGTTGACAATGACGCCAACGCCTACTTATTCTGCACGTCTCGCAAGCGTATCGCTGTTGCGTTCTTCGGAGTTTTTGATTTCTGTCGTGAAGTTGGTCGGATTTCATCACTACGCTAAACTTGACAATGACTGCTTTTTGAGAGAGAGAGAGAGCAAAATAGGAGGGCGGGAAGGTTAACAAGACAGTAGTAACCAGTATGCTAGCATGCTACCAAGCACTAGTGTGGGAAAGCAGTGGATTGGTAAGAAAAGAAAAAAGTGTGGTTGATCCCTCTGATATAGGAATCGGTATAACACACGAAAGTGAAACGTGTCTTCACAGAAGTAGTTCAATGTTCATTGCACAATGATATTTATTATTGTCTAATGGTGTTGACTGGCTACAGCACCCTTAGATGTTGCACCCACGCTTACAACTGGTGGCACATCTCCACCACGACAACCAACGACTCACGACTGGGATACACTTTCCGGAGACACTACATGGCACGCACCGGAGCATCGCGCAAATCACTTTAACCACAGGCGTTCGCAAACCATGGCAGCGAAACCGAACGGGTTTTCACTCAATCGTTTTTCAACTGACGGTCTGTTGCAGCGAAGGAGCGTGATTTGCGGGTCGGTGACCATCCTGTGGATGTGCTTGGCATGCTGCGTCGTGTCGGCGAGCAGCGTCCTGCTGATAGGTCGCTTCGGCGAAGACACGATCACTTCGGTCCTGCCTCGGCGTCTGTACGGCAGCCAGTTCGGTCGCAATGCGCTCAACTTCACAAACGCGATAGACAGAGTTCTCAGCATGAGCCGTGAACGCGCGAAGGCCTCCCGCTCCCCCCCCTGGCGTGTCCGTCGCTGCACCAAACCAACGCTACAAAACTGACTTGCGCGACATTCGCCCATCGACGCCGTTGTCTTTCGGCGGCGCTTAATGCAGCAGTTCTCGTAGTCGGTACCATCGCACTCATATGAGTAGACGGCGGAGATACACCATTGTTGCATACGGAAGCTGCACTACGCTGCACACGCTAGCACAACGCGAAAGACGAAGCATGGAACTCACACCAATACAACGCGAAAGACGAAGCACGTAACTGCGTCGTCACCGAGTCAAATCAGCGCGTAGAGCGCGTCGCAATTAGAGCTTCCGTTTGTGGCCTGCTGAATTAGCTCCAGAAACCTTGTCGGAGCTGATTGCGGAGGCAACGCTACACTTTGTTTCAAGTAGGGCCAACGCCACCTAGGCGGCGTTGGTAGGCCGCTCTGATGCCAGCGTCCGTTCGAATTCTGGCATCGAGGCGTCGTAGTGCTGAGGCTACCGCAGCGTTCTCTGTCGGTGTTAGTTGTTAGTTGGTGTCATAATGCAGTACTTCTCTTCTCCGCTGCAGTACTTCTCTTCTCCGAGAAACGAAGAGCGCCGGTACAGAGCGAAGGAGTGTGAGAGATATAAGGCGCGTCTGAAGCGCTCTTCGCAAATGCGCCGATGGCTCAGTCGGTTAAACGCCCGCTCTCTATCGCCGCGGACCGAGAGGTCATGGGTTCGATTCCCGGGTCTTCCAATTTCGCGTAACTTTTTCTTCTGGTTTCTTTCTTTGTATTGTGCTCATGTACCTTTTAACAACGTCACATCCGTGACGGAAATACGTCAGTGAAGTCTTGGTGAACCCCGCGGCATAAAACACTTTCGTGTTAAAAAATCAGCCAGCTCCGGTTGACGGACACTAATGAAACAGCGAGGCTGGTGGCTCACAAAGAAACCCTCGCTTTGCCACTTATATTAGCTGGTTAACTGAATTGAGATTTCAATGCAGTGGGGTTGAAGGAAGTGGGTGAATGAAATGGGAAGTGTGGGGGGGGGGGGGGGGGAGGAGTGGCACATATCCATATTGGGATTTTCGCACCTTCGGTTGCACATCCCCGTTTACGATTTACGACAGCCCTCGGGCATGAAAGGCTCGATTGAGAACAGATTCCCTGTTGAAATGAATAAAAATTTCAATCTGGCAGCGATCGTTTTGCAAAAGAGGACCTCAATGCATCATTCCGCCTGATTCCTGTAATTAGGGTAGCTAATTTTAATTTATTTACCGCCCGAATTATTGCTGGTCGTCTCAAAATGACATCACGTATTCTTGCGCTTTTAAGACGTGCTTTTGTTGAGTCCCCACTCAAGCATTGTTACTGAGACTGACCTCACTGCTAGCTCAAGCTTGCTATAGCAAAGCCCATATTTAGAAACCTTGAAGCAAAAATGCATTTTTCACTTTGGTTACTAGAGCTACATTTTATAGTTCTCCCGGGAAAGCACTGTGCTGGGCGTTTTACTTAATGCGGTGGAAGTACCACACGAAATAGGCGACCAGAAGACCGGAGATGTGAGACTTTCGACGGAACAAGTTGCGTACCCAAGTAGTCGGAGCACTGTGCCAGGCGGAGCTTGTTGACATCCCGGTAGAAGACACGCAAGTAGATATATGCTCCCAGCGCACATAGCAGAACACCAGGAACCATGTGGGCCGTGAAAGTAGTGAAGGAGACGCCCTGCGAAGTTTACCAAGTCATCTGTTTCTTCATTTTTTTCAAAATCCATTTGTTAATATCGCCACAAAAGTACTTCGCACCTGGAGTATCTTAACCCAATGCGCAAGGACACACAATACATTTACTACATGTCCGCGCGCGCTCGTCTAATTTCCACCGTCATCGGGTATCACAGACTAATGTTCATACATGCAGTCGCTCACCGCAAGCCCCGCTCGGTTGTATCGAAAATGTGGGGCCTCCAGGAATTGTCGAATGTTCTAATCAGAGTGTTGACACTGTGTGAATCGTGTATTACAGTTTCAAATGTACGTAAGAGCACGAGGTTATGCTTACCTTCACACAGCCTACTTTCCCGCTAGAGCCTACCTTTCTTATGTTTTCCCATTTGAACAAAAAAAGTTCAGGCCTAAAAAAAGTACACGGAGCTTTTGGCAATTTTGAGCACTAAGCTTGACCTCTAAGGAAGATGCGCTCTTCAACGTGAAATGTTAGTGTAGAGCTAAACAGTAGTCTGCTCGCGTAGGGTGTCGTGCTCGCGCGCTTAACTACAACCCTCCAAAAACATCTATTAAGTTGGATTTTATTGATAGAACAGCAACTAAGCCACCGATACCCGAGACAAATTAAGATATTTGATCGTTAAATACAGCACACATGGCAGTAATTTAAAGCGATTTAAAATGTCACTTTCATTACAAAAACGTAGTACATCCATGGGATATCAATGTGCCATCTCCTAAGATGAACATCCGGATGAAGTGAGACTTGCGTAGTACGTAGAAAGATTGTGTTTCTATCTACGTGCTACTCCTACGAACAAGAAAGGGAACATTGGTCAAGAGCGTGGACTAACCAGGGATCGAACGCTGGGGTTCGATATGATGATCACGTTGGGAGGATCCCCCCACTGGAGTGGCCGCACCACCGATGTTGGAGAACACCACGAGGATGATGAGCACGTGCTTGGGATCAAGGTCCATCACTTCGCACAGCCTGTGGTATGAGTATGGTAAGCGAGACCTCACGTATTAGGGTCGATTTAGCTACCGCAGGTACTGACAATGGCTGCCAATTACCTTCTCTAACAATGCACTTGCATAAGAATTTTGCACAACACTTTCCGCAGTGCAAATAACGTGGGTGTTATGGACGTAAAGAAGCTGGAACGTCGCGAAAAGATGAAGACGAAGTGTTGAACAAAGTCGCACGCCAGTGCTATTCCTTGCTAGATTATTTCTCAACACTGAATACTAGGGAGGCGCAGAACTGGCAATTACTAATCAGCACAAATTGTTTAGTTTGAGTGTAAAGCTTTGGCTGATGTAACGTAATGTAATGTGGTTTAATGAGAGCTTGTAGGGTAGTAAACAGGAGTTTCTTTCTCGGAAACCCACGTCTCTTGTTTTTCCGACAGATATATTTTGCCGACGGTTTCGTGCACCAAAATCCCGACATGGTTTGAGGCACGGCACTGTGTTGGCCTCGGGAAATTTCAACCATCCGGGTGTTCTTTGACGTATACGAAAATCTCTTACATGTGCGACTGGCATTTCTTCTCCATCGAAATGCGATCGTTGCGGCCAAAATCAGAACTCGCGTCTTCCGTGTCAGCAGACGAGCAACACTTCACGATCGCGGTAGTTGGAGGTCTCGCGGAAGTTGGAGGACCGAAATCAAAGTACGGAAGCGCTGTTGCATCTCTGCTTCTATTTTTCTCTAGCTTTCTCTGCTATTCATTCGAAGAGTTTCGAAGCACCTGAAAGCTCCTTGAAAATGCATTCTTTATTCTTTCCTTCTTCGTTATTCAATGAATACTTCGCTTACTGCAAACTTTACCCGGCACCATATTTTCTGAGTCATTTATCCCTTGCCGCAATAGTGTGGCCGAAGATATAGGGCGCTTGGTTCAAAGTGGTAATTTGCTCAGGAAAAAAACTACTAATGTCGAAGAAGTATGTCCATGTCCAGAGTTATTTTTCGATCAATACCCCATACATTTCGCTTTATTAATTCTAATATTAAATTAAGAAACACCCTTTAAGCGCCAGCCGCTCCGGCCCATGCGGAAAGTCATGTACAGAGGATAAGGACAAAAAAATTGGGGGGACCCTTAATCTTCGCCTTTCAGAGTTGAACGCGATAGCGATATCCTGTCCCGAGTGCCTATTTCAACCACTTAGTGCAAACTTGCTATGGACCCACTACGTGGTGTTAAGGGAATACGCGCAGTAAGGTGTGTGCCTTTTGTAATGGGTGGCCGGCTTTAAACTACGAAATGATTGATAGTCACATATTCTGACGCCCGATGGCAATGTACGCTTGTACCACGCAATATTCCTGGGATATTATACATGTTATATTGCGACGCCTACATAAAGGAAGCTCGCGTTTGCGAAGCATGAGAGTTATTTTCGCTGCATTTCTAAGCAGAGGAAGTTATTTTCACTGTATTTCCAAGCAGAGGCATGGCTGTGTGGTGGAACACCTGCTTGCCACGCAGGTTCGATCCTCACTCGGACCCGGAAATTTTTGATTATTTATTTTATTTGCGTCTTTCTCGATTTTTAGGTCACAGACAAGATGATGATTTTTCGCTCACAACCAACGACGCCAGGATGGATCTTTATTGCACCATGGATCACTGTTGCGGCTTTATAGCACCATTCATGGTAGAAGCGCTCGAAAAGTAACCTAAAACAGCCGCTAATGTAGATGCCTGTCATGATGTGCGCGGTACGTTCATGTGGTGCGCAGTGTTAGTGATGTGCAGTGCGGTACGTCGGAGAAGACTCACCGCAGCTAAAACGACGTTGACTCGGATAATTAAGAAAAAATGTTAATCAACTTTTTTTAATTATTGACGTGAGCGCAAGTGTCTATATGTCTAAGTTGTAATGCGTGAGAATTTATGGGATACTTTTTAATCACGAAAGTTGCACGTAGTTCGAGATATTCGTCGAAGTTCAAGGGCGAAATCATAACTGATCGCGCCCGGCGCGCACTAAGCGCGGAGGAACACCGGAACAATAAGGGACAGTGAAGGGACGAAATTTGAATGAAAGCGCGCCGAAGCATGATCTGGTCAGAAAAACCGGCAAGCATTCTGAAATACATGGGTAGACATGTTTGCGTGCGATGGGTTGTGCTTAGCTGTTCCTTAAACTATAAGGAGGCGCAAAAAATTATTTCGCCTGTCTGCAAGAAGCGCCTCAGTGGCTGCTCGCGACTTTCATGGCTCCCAGACAAAGAAAAAAAAACTGACATTTCGGTTTTCTTGTGCACCCTTCGAAAGAAACGGTTAAGCACCAAACACTACGCCGAAACGTAAGTCGATGTGCGGGCACAGGTGAGATGACGCAGTTTTTCACGAAAACATACGGCTGCAGCGCTCCTTCATTCAAATTTCGTCACCCTCTTGTGACGGGTAGTAACCAGAACCATCGCGCTTCGTTCGCGACTTGTGGATCAGCTTCGATTTCGCCCATGTGCTATCTTCACGATTACGAATATCTCGAACTACGTAACGACTTATCTTGCGATTGCTAAAAAAATAGGTATGCAATAAATTGCCACGCACTACAACTTTGTAGTATAAACATGTGCTCTCATATCAATCACTAGGAAGTTTATTAAAGAGTTCTTGTTAATTATTCGCAACAGTGTCATAACTTCGGCGAAGTGTTTCCTCCTCGACGTGGAGGTTGTGTGCGAAAGCGAGAGGCGTATTACTGTCATAGGATTTTTCGAAAAATCTGTCTATAGGAACACCCTGTGTAGTAGTTTTCATAAACAGAAAAAAAAAAGCTTCAGTCATGCACTAAAACAAACATCAAAATGAAGACCATGTTGGGGTTTTTACGTCCCGAAACCACAATATGATGATAGACAGCGCAGTGGAGGGCTCCTAAATTTTCGACCGCATGGCGTTAACGTAAACCTAAATCCAGCAGGCGAGCCTCTAGCCTTTCTCCTCCTTCGAAATGCTGTCGCCGCGGCCGGGATTCGGTCGCGTGACCTGCGGGTCAGCAGTCCAGCGCCAAAGAAATTATACCACCGTGGTGAGTAACTATGTGAAAGTATATTGTCTGTTTTGCCTTTTGGAGACATTTCAAAGCCATTTTAACGCGGCAAACAGATCTGAACGAGACATTTTAACGTGTTAAAAAGCTTGTTTCACCGAAATTTCGGTGTCTGCATCATAGGTTGCGAGCGAAAAATTGAGGTAAATGCAAATAAAGAAACATTTCCGGCTCCAGTGGGGCTGAAATCAGAACTTCTACGTGGCAGCAAGTGATCTACAACAGAGCCATGCCCATGCTTGAAATTGCTTTGAAAAAAAAACGATATGAAGGTTGTGTAGTTCGAGGACTGTAACATGTAATATTGCTTGACACAAGCGTCGAATCACACCACGCGTCCAAACATATTAATTGCGACACAAGTGGCAACACGTGCGCAGGGTGCACGTGTTGCCTTACAGACACGTAGTGGGTACCTCACCAACTTGAAAAACAATAATTATGTCTTACTGGGCACTTCGCAACTGTACTTGTTGTAGGCACTCTATAATCGTTTGGAAAAGTCCAATTTATATGTGCAGTGACGTTCCTTTCCTTGTGACATGGTTTATGTGTCCAGCGAGTAGTGAAGCTAGGCTAGCGATTGAGAAGGGAATGTCAAGGCCGATTACGCTGTCGCATACTACACATAACGGCGAAGCTATAGCCCACACCACGTTTTTCGAGTGTTTGATGAAGAAGTATCCAATGTATGAATGAAGTATCAAATGTATCAATGTGGCAAATGGGTCATATACTGACATCACACTGAGTACCTCTTCATGCCGTACAACATCCCCACTACTTTTTCCCTTATACAATCGGTGCCTGCTTCGTGTATGGCACTCCAATATAAACACGGTAAAATAGCATATTCAACTAAATAGCCTGTCCACATAAAAAACACAGCTACCTATACTATCCGTCACCGTTAACTATGGTTTATACCCCAATCGACAAATTATGGCACGCAAATGGTATAAAACAAATTACCGAGATTGCCGGATTCACTTGATAATGCTGGGCTTTGCAACCTCAAACGTAACGCGGTCTCAACTGGTTTCGCTTATTTGTTCATTCTACATTTTTTTTTGTTGTTGAAAGTTACCACTACCTTTAAGAAGTCGGTACTTGATCATGTCAAATCACATTGTCCGATAAAGCAACTGTTTCCTCATATGTACTTATATTTATATACTGCACATTAGTTTGTCATTGTTGTGCTTGTAACTATTGTGTAATTGATGTCACTGAATGTAGAAGAAATCCTGATTCTTCAAAACTCAATCACGTCATCTACGCTATCTCCGCCACCTGCTGTCGCCATATAACACCGGGGGCTATGAGATTCTCAAGCTGCTTACAGCAGCTTTTATGTTGGCTTCTGTCCATTGTGTAACAACGTTTACTATAGAAACAAATGAAGAAAGAAAGTAATGTTGCCGCACAGCCGCAGCGTTTCTCACTTGATGGTGACGGGTGTCATCAGCAGGATCGTGGTGACGTTGTCCAGGAATGCAGAGATGACAGCGGTGAACGTGCAAAGCATCGTCACCATGGGCCAGATGTTACCGTGAGCCAGGCGGTAAGCCTGTCGCGAAAACCTTCGTAAGCATTAACATGTTCAGTTCAGTAAGCTACCGCTAAGTAAAGAAAGAGCCCTCTATCGAAAGTCAGTTCAGCCGGCGTCGAGAAATCACTGACATGCTACTCTGCCTGGGGAAGGGAAGTACGGAGAGAAAGACAGGAGGTGAGAGTAGCGCAAAAATATTGTTAATATAAGCGAAAAGTGATTTGTCACCTCATCGTTCCGAAATGAGGTGACAAAAATTTTGCGGCATGTAAAGTGCATGAAGGTTCCAGGCAGGGTACAAGTGAAGTTCGTCGAGCTGACCGATATTATCTAAGTGTGGAAACAAATATCGCCGCACGCCTCTGAGACAACTTGCGTCGCGTCAATTTGACTGTATACGCCGAAATAATGGCAGAACCGCTTAGAGGATTCACAGCGTCATGGCTTGTGTTCAGCTCTATAAGGACTTTAATAAACTTCTAAGCCAACAATACTAATTGGCTCAGATACAACGCGCGCTCCAAACCACTCATTCATTGCTGTTAGCGCAAATGGCTCCGTAGAGCTATCCCATTAAAAAAAATATATTCCGGCTTCTGCAATTGTTAAGGAAGACTTATGGGGGACATTACCTGCAAAGAAATAGATGAGTTGACTAAATTAAAGAATAGAACGATACTGTCTCTGGGTAAGCACACTTGTAAGCCAAATGCCGGAACGACTGTTGTAGGTCGTATAAGATAATGGGAAACAAATAATGTTACATATGACATCTAAAAGTTACATCAAACACGCTGCTGGGTGTGATCCGACAGGCTGATGCTGATTCACCGCAAGCGTTGTTAGACCGGCGAGACTTCACTAGCATAAGGCTGGCCTCATGCTATCTTTTTTTTAGCGAATTGAATTTTTTGTTCGAATCAAAACTTATTTGTCCTGAATTCATACAGGAGAGGGAGCAGAGGCTACATGGCGTCACAAGCTGTGTACCTCTAATTAAAGCTTGTCAAGGCCGGTGGCACAACATCAAAATACCGTAGTATGACACGTATGCTTTATGATGTTTCAGAACAACAGAAATTGGCATAGTCTTGTTACACAATGCGAAATAAAACGTTGTGCTCATTGTTGTCGGAAAGATGCGGTTCTGGGTAAGTCGCTCACTTCTCAATTTGCCAAACGTGCTATTATCATGTCACTGATTTTAAAACCATACGAATAAGCAAAAATATATTATCACTATTATTATGATTTGTGATTTTACGTCCCAAAACCACGATACGATTATGAGAGATGCCGTTGTTGAGGGATTCGGAAATCTTGACCATCTGGTGTTTCTAATGTGCTCTGATATCGAACATTACACGAGTCCCCCAGTATTTGGCCTCAATGGAAATGCGACCGCCGCGGCCGGGTTCGTGCCCGCGACCTTCGGGTAAGCAGCCGAGCACCGTAAGCACTGTTCCACCAAGGCGGGCTGATCTAAACAATCAAAGGGAGGCAGCTCACCAGCACAGCGGCGTAATCGAAGAAGCCCGTTTCGCAGAGGACACCGACCAGGATCATCATGCCGAAGAGGAGACACAGCGTCTCGACGTCCAGCCAGGATACCACCTGCGTCAAGCTAGGCCGCTGCACGAAATAGCGAGCAGTTTAGGCCCTTCACCGCTTAAGGAACAAAGAGGAAAGGTGTTCGAACGCTGTCATAAAAGACAAACCGACAGGTTCCAAAGCTCTGCAAGCCGTTGAGGATCACCGACATCACTGGCCTTTTATACGGTGAAGCGTGGAGAGACACCAAACCACATTCGGATATGGCATAAGGATCAATCTTTGAGCGTGTAACTAGGTTGAATACTATTACGCTGCATTATTTCTTCATACTTTTACTTTCGACCACTTTATGCCTCCTTGTTTTTTTGTTTTTTTTTGTATTTTCACAGTTAGTTTAAAGATCACCCAGTGATTCTTCGAGACCTCTTCCTTTTGTCAAAGTATCCATCTGTCCCAGCCCCACTTATTTATGCACCATATAAAAGAAGCGAAAAGCATAAAACCTACGCATAATAAACAAAGAATAAGTAAGATACAACAACCGACATTCTAGAAGGCATGTTAAGAAAACGATGTACAGCCGGCCATTTTTTTTAACCTGAACGCGTGAGCGTCGACCGCCCAGTCGGTAAGCAGCGTTTAACGGAGAACAGCGGCGAAATGAACGAGAATACGCGCATGCCTGCTATGAACAGTCCTGTGCAGCAGTCTTCTGCTAGGCTTTTCCGGGAACCGGACACCAGGACGCCCATACAAGGCGCTTACAGACTCAGCGGTCGATGCTCGCGAGTTAAGATTAAAAAAAATGGGCGGCTGTACATTTGGATGTGCTAGAGAAATAATTTAGCTGCCTTTACTGCGCCACCGGGCGGCGTTGTGAACTAGGCTGCCGTCAAACGAGTCCAAGTGTGAATTTTCTCAGTTATCGGCGATCTTTCTTTGCTGACGCCATACAGCCAGATTCGTCGGCCACAATTTTTCATTAATAGCTACGACTGCTTCCTTTTTACGACATGCCTGCAGGGCAGTTAAGAGGCTAAGAAACGCAAAAAAGATTAAGTGATGCCGCTTGCATATGACTACCGCCCACAAGATAAAACGATATGCAGAACACTTACTTGGCCCACTAGGCATAGTGAACCGACAGCCATTGTCGCACCGATGAGAGCAGCCAGAGTCCTATGCACCAGCTGACGAAATATGAAAAGGAAACGGTAATTATACATTGAACACTTAAATGATACGGCTCTGAAGCCTTGTTCTGGCTGCGCATATAACTAGGTAAATATTTTACACAGCAAAGCAAGGTGTAAGGAAGGTCAGCTAAAGCCACAAAGAAATTACCTAGCCACAATAAAGCATAAATGTAATTTAAGAGGTATAGTGCAATACGCTGAACTGCCAGTACTGGTCCAATTGACCAAATTACACGACAAAAGGAATTATGGCCTCAATGAGATACTAAGCGGTAAAAAAATGGGGCAAGCATAAAATGAGCTAAACGAAAATTTTGCATAAAAAAGAATGATGTAGGGATTGAATTGCAAGAAATGAAAATATATTTGCAGTTTTGATAACGAAGATGGTAGACAACTATTCGGAGCCCTGAAATGTGCACATCAAGGATCCAGCTGTAAAGGAAACTACCGAAGTAGACACCATATTAGCGCGTATTATCAAGGATGGAGGACGGGTACTTTAAAAGAATAAACACACTATATATGTTTTAATGATAAAAGACTCACCTCAAACACGATCAGCATGTATAGTACGGTCAGTACCGAAGCTGCCAAGAACACGCTCAATCCGAACTCTACCTCCGATGGCTCCAGTAGGCTCTGAAGTGGGTAGGAGACGTCGGGTGGGCTACCGTGAACCTCAACCAGGAGATCGGGAGTCGTTCTTGCGAGAAAAAACAAATTCGGAGCCCTTGAAGCCCTACGCCTGCTTTACACGTGTGAATTCATGAAGTTATACAACAGGGACCCAGACTTCCCTCAAGACGTAATAAACAGCAGTGCGAGACGCGCAATGAAATTCACGCTCCCAGCTGATCCGAACGTTGCGCACATTATGTGTTGCTGCATAGCCTCTGGCACCAGCCAACGTTTGACCGATCGACGATGTCAGTTGATTACGTCATGTAGTGGCGTTAAGGTGACACGTCACGCTGATGTCATGGTGACCACAAAGTTTGACTACCTTTAATGTCATGATATTAGCGAGAACTAACAGGCAACGATGCTCTCATTATTATTGCGTCTCACAAAGAAAGACGAAGCCCTGAAATTTGCACTTCCTTCCGTAAACGCCATGATGTGAGATCACAATGTGATGGGAAGTCGAGTGCCATAACCACTGCTCCACCGCGGCGGGGGAGGTCAATGCATTGTCTGAGAAGAAAATAAAAATGGCTCTCGTCAGCCAGTCGTCATAGATGAGTGCATAATGAACCCTGCGTGTTTTTAGAAATTGGGACTTAGTAAAATATAGGGCTGCCCTTAAAGAGCAGAATTGGGTTCGAAAATCCGATACGACTGTAGGTATTGTGTGCACTAAAACATCCGTGGATGACGGAGAGGCCGGTGCACGTTTGTCGACATTAAAAAAACAGTCGATGCCACACGCTTTGCTTAAGGAATATATCTACCGCGTAGTGGAATAGCGGTGCAGCCACGTTTCTCCGCACAGTGATGGAGACAGAAAATGGTTGCATTATCACAAAACAAATCTCCCTCATATATATGCTACGACTTTACTGCATCTTTTAATCCTCGTATATTAACTAGCGTTATCGTCAATTGGCTTTAATTAAAGTCCGTAGAACTACCATTACATAATGCTCATTCCCGATAAAAGACTTCTTTATTTACTCAGCTTTGCTTTAAGTTTGGCTAAAGGCCTTTAAATCCATCCAACACCAAGCGTGACACATTGCTGCTTTTTACACACTGACGTGCGCTGTAGGCCTACGTGAGACATGAGACGTGTTACATCGAAGACTACTGAACTCCATATACTTTGGCCTAAAAGTAAATAACTTTTTTCTACCTGTAATAGCACAAAATTATGCTATTAAAGCCACGACGCCATTGGCCAGTTGTCGACTATGGTAATCATTTTTAGAATGGCTTGTTGAGCTTTCGCGACATCGGCGATTGCTTCGTTATGCCGTCCTGCTTACCATGAAGCGCAGACAAGCATTATCAGTCACTTCCCGCTGTTTTTAAATTTGTACTCGTTTGCTACGCTACGTTAGTCGAAAATTACACCATCTCCCGCTAAAGGGAACCATGTGTAGATGCGAAGCAGCGGGCGCTAACAATTACACTGGCGGCGGCGTTGACGCTGGCGCTCATCGCGGCGTTGCGCAGGAGAGAAACCTGGGGAGGCGCAATCACGCAGTGATAGACCGGTGTTTCCTGCTGGAACATGCCAATCGCTGCTAATGGGCAACGAGAGACAGAAGACTCCGACTGGACACAGAGACCCGCAGTCCGCTTTTAGTTAACGCGCACGCTGCGAATTTTTATTGTTCAACAACGCACAGGAGAAATCTCCCATCGGCGCTACCTTGCAGGTCAAGATCCAGTGCCATATATACGGGGTGGCCAGTGAACGGCTGTGCAGCGCGAGCAGTCGGTTTTTCAACCAAGAAACTCGCTAGCAGACGCTGCCAGCGTTGGCGTCGCGAGGCGAGAGAGGGGGGGGAGCGTAGGAGAGGAAAGAGAGGGGGGACGCGCATGCGCATTGGGGGTGTGGCCGCCGCGGGGAGGGATGCCTAGAGGAGAGAGAGGGGGAGAGGAGGTTTTTTATCTTTATTTTTTTTAAGAGTTTGCGCATGCGCGGTAAGGGTGGTCGGCCGCACACCACCACCGGATTGAACTTCGCCATAAGACGCTTCGCATCTAAAACATGAGTCAATTTACCGCAAGTTAACTAAAAAAGTAGAAATTTCAGAATGCTGCCCAACTGAAACAGCCTTATATGCCTCTATTCACTGCGAGTCCTCCAGGCGCTAAAAGATGTAATGAAAGCTGTCGACACATTTACTCACTGATATTCCGTCACAATAAACTCCTGTTTTACTACGAGGCTGATCTCCGCGATGGCGTCAGCAGTCGTCGCCGTTGGAATGCGCATGATCTGCGCGAGCCTCGACGGGGACCCACATTGGAAGTACTGTTGGTGTCGGTTACCAGGGTAACAGTTGTGAAGACGTGCGTCATGTTGGCGAGCGAACGATGCAGGAAGGGGCCTCTCAGTGAGAGTTCAACGGGCGATTGCCAGTCGTCCAGTGGGATTCCTGGTCAGACCAAGTGAGCGATGGACTGCAGTCAAAGAAATACTCCATGCTGCCGAGTTTGCCGTTAACTTAAGACATCATGTCTCTACTGGTACAGTACATTGCTGTATTAGTAATTGAATTACTTTCCGATTAGAAACAAGAAAGATAGAAATGAAGGCCAAGAGGCACTATAGCTTCATTATAACTCGGATTGAACGTCTCAAAACAAAGACGTGATTATGAGATGCCGTAGTGGAGGGTTCCGGAAATTTGGCTAAGTCCAATTACACGGGCCTCAAGCATTTTCACCTCCACCGAAAATGCGGCCGCCGCTGCTGAGATTCAATCCCGTGACCTTCGGGTCAGCAGTGGCGCACCATAAGCAATTGACTACCGTGGCGCATGAACGCCCTAGAGCAAGGCTCTCAAGCTCCCTTCAGCCACCGGGCCGCAGTGAAGCAGTTTTGTACCCAGCATGGGACGTTTTAGTGCAGAGCGTAAATGCACGAGGGGGGAGGGGGGGGGGGGGGGTTCTATGTACAAATTATGACTACCTGGATGCCGATTCTAAAATATAGTTTGTTTCAAGGCTATGTTTCAGCACATAGTGAATCACACGGGGTACCTCACGAAAACAGTGTTGTAGATCCAATAATGCCTGCGTAGCTCACGAACATACTTAGTACAATAAAAAAAATCTGGGGCGAAGACCGCGTGTTTGAGACCCCTTCCCGAGAGGAAAGTTCGACAGAATATTCCTTAAGTTGTCAGACAGTAAAAGCTCCTTATTCGAATTTCACCGGACTGAAAAAAAATAGAAATGTCCCAATTAACCGAACGCCGAATTATCGAAAGCACCAAGGAAATAAATAAGTGTGTTACATCCACATTCTTGATGAATACGATAAGGCTGTACTTATTTTGCAAAAGAGCACCGTAAAATAGCACTGACAACTGGGTCGAGTTGGTACGGATGCATGGATTTTACGTAGAACGGCGCGACAAATCAGACGAAAAGACCATTGATCGGCACTTGTGTTCGTGTGATCAATGGTGTTTTCATCTGATTTGTCGCGCCGTTCTAAAATCCAAGCACCGTAAAAGCCGAAATTTTCGTCATCCTGCGACTTCGTTCAAAATGAAACCACGACGCGAGAATCCGGCTTTTAATTAGCCCGAAAGACGGTCTGCACTCGTCCGTTATTACGTAGCGCCACTACCACCCCACGCACGTGACGACAGTTTCTTCGCAAGGTAAAATGGCCGGCCATCCATAGGTCGTCCATTGGGATGCAGTAAGCTTTTTTTATTTATTCCAGCAGGTCTAACGCGGCTGAAAGGTATCTTCAACAGCTTCCGCCATGTTTGAGTTTTGGGGCATTGTGCGCGCAATGCATGAAGTGAAAATTTATCTGCCGAGTGCCGGATCTTGCGCGCGGACAGAACCGTGGTAACTAACTGATGCTGTCAGCGATGCGAACAGCGCGGCTTGATCTCGGTTGTCTGCGAACGCCGGTCTCGCAATCATGCGCCGCACATTTGCAGAGGTTCGCGCTAAGTGCGCTCCGAGGTTCGTCCGAATTAACACCTATTGGCGGCAATATGTGCCCGAATTGACGAGACCTTGGTGCCATTAAACAATGCTTATGTTGGCCGGCCCCAGGCAATACGTCCGAATCATCAGATCTTCTGAATTAACCAGCTTTTACTGTATCATATATATTCATATACGGGGGCTGTTCAAAAAGAAACCCAACTTTTCCAATAGCACGCCAACCACCAGAGAGAGCAGCCTGCACATACCAAGTGCACGAGCTGCAAGATTAAACAAGAAATTCTCATTATGCGCGTTTCACTCTGACCGCTATTTCGCGAGGTACAGCCGCTGAAGTGAGCCCATGGAGAGGCTGTTCTTCGGAGATCTGCCAAAGTGGCAGTCAAAGCGCTCGAAGAATAACGTGTGTGTGTGAAATTCTGCTAAAACGTGGGAAAGCTTTCGCAGACATTTCAGTTGCTTAGACAAGTATACGGGGACGACTATATGAGTCACACGCGGTGCTATGAGTGGGTCAAGCGTTTTGAACGCGGCAGAATGTCGGTCGGTGGCGATACCAAGCCTGGACGACCTTCCAGATCAACAGATTATGACCGCGTCGATAGTTCGAGCTGTGATTCGAGAAAATATTCGTTAGACTATTCGAGTAGTTACTGATGAAGTGGGTATTAGCGTAGGTTAATGCCATGAAATTTCTATTTTCTCTATCCTGAATACGTTGAAAGGACGCCGTTTCAAAACCATACAGGACATCCAGGAAAATACGAGAAGAGACCTGCGGGCCAGTCTTGAAAGTGCGTTGCAAGAGGCTTTCAAAAAATGGATGTAACGATTGGAACAGTATTGCCAGTAGATGGGAGTAGTTTGAAGGGGGGCAATGTTTAAAATGTTGTACCACAAGCAGTGAAGGTGTTATAGCAAAAGTTCCGTTTCTTTTTGAACACACCTCGTACATGTAACACCGACACTACATCCGAATGATACAATAATCACCACAAGAACTTCAAAAAATATTGCTGCAGATCCACGAAGTGAATGCTGATGATGGAGCGAAGCTACATAACGAAATGATAAACGATATAAAGAGTGTTTATTAAATCCACCTGTCCGTCCGTCCGTCCGTCCGTCCGTCCGTGCATGCGTCCGTCCGTCCGTGCATGCGTCCGTCCGTCCATGCATGGACGAACAGATGCCCGGACGGATGGTTTATTTTAAACCTGTATGCGTGCTATAAACGCTCTATGTACTGTATATGTACCACCTTTGTTTCGGTCCGGCGGGGAGCTACGACAACGGCGTCAACGGACATCGTGAGAGGCTAAGGAGCTTCGCTCCTCAAATTTACATCACATACGTGCTCCCTCTACTGTACTGTTTAAGCATTAAAGCATTCGCACCGGATAAACTAAATATAAGAACGTAACTATGAAGTCTCGTTGTAGATTTCACAAAAAGTAGTTCAAATCCCGGTACATGAAATAAAATGGCTCGACATGCACAAATGATGCGCAGTGTTTTGGTTCACCCAAGACTTTTGGCTTCGAACGATTAGCAAACTGATAATTTTGAACGAAATCATACTTTGCAAAATCAAAGTTTTTGGAATGTTTAAATATGCGCGCTGACATTGAGTGCTTCATCGCATTTATAAAGCTGTGATCGCTGAAAATGGAAAAGCATAAATAACGTCATACGATAGACTAAATTACTCGTAGGCAGCGCCGCAGTCAGAACACGAACAGTCAGAACATGAAACGATCGCAGGCAGGGAGGCGCTTGCTCCACATTCCGTCTTTCACACCGCAGAGCAGCATTATGTCTATCTGGGTGCTATTTATTAGAGCTTATTCACCGCAAGCGCTAACTGAATCTAAACTATGCTTTCAGGTATTACGTAATTGTGAAAAGAAATACAATTGTGGTGCACGCCGTTTTGGAAGTCTCCGGTTTAAGCCACCAGATGGGGTTTGCTAACGTGCACTCAAGTTTGAGAACACGGATTTTTTTTCTTTAGTGCCCATCTAATTGCAACTACTGTACCCCCCAAATTGATTATCCGCCATGGCGCTCAGCAGGCCACCAACATAGCAGATTATCTGCACTCGCATGTAGAAAGACTTAGAGTACTGCTAGAAAGGATACGGTGCGATCCACTGCCGCTTGTGACGTTGAACTTGTAGCCCTTGGAGTCTTCGTCCGCTTCAGGAAATATGCCCATCAGGACCTGAAAACAGGATGTTGTTACAACACGATTATTCGGGCCATCCGACATGTCAGCCTCATTCGCTGCCGTATCAACTGCAGTGTAATATTTCTTCAAACACGAGAAACAAATGTATGCGCGTGTTTCTGTGGGCTGACTCGCAGGTGAGAGAGAGAGAATAAGGGTAGAAGAAAGGCAGGGAGGTTAACCTGGGCTGAGCCCGGTAGGCTTCCCTGCACGGGGGGAGAGGGAAGAAAAGTTACAGAGGAGGAGAGAAAAGTCACTGAGCCGACGCAACAGTTCCACGTTTGACTTCACAAACGACGAATCAGTCAGGTGTCCTTGAGAAACCGCAACAGCGCTTTCGTTGCCTTTCGGAGCTGTGATGGACATCCCCATGGTCCCAATACCTTCTCGACTGTGAAAGCGCTTCCGTCCAGTTGATGTAGCGCAGTGCGGAGGTGAAGCCTCTCGTTTGCGTATGTCGGGCAGCAACACAAAATGTGTTCAGTAGTCTCATCGACGGCACAGTCGTTGCACTCGGCGTTGTCGGCCATCTCAATCTTAAAGGAGTAGGCGTTGGTGAAAGCTACGCCCAGACGCAGACAGCACAACACTGTACCTTCCTCCCGGGAAAGCCCAGGGAGTAGCCGCAGTCGTAGAAATGGGTCGAGAGAGTCCAGTCGATGATTTGTGAACTGTGATGATTGCCACTTCTGGATTGTTATGTTCTGCGCCAGCTTACTCAAGTAGCGAGCCGCGTCAATCCTAGATAAAGGTGTAGAAACAAGGTTTGTTTCTACGTGTGCTTTTCTGGCGGCTTCATCGGCGAGGTCGTTGCCGGAGATACCGCAATGACTTGGTATCCACTGGAACACAACGTTCTGTCCTTTGTCGATCGCATTGGGCAGCATTTCTCTTATTTCCCACACAAGTTGTTCGTACGATCCGCGACGAAGTGCCGACGAAAGACATTGTAGAGCCGCCTTTGAATCGCAGAATACTGCCCACCGATTAGCCGGTTGTTGCTTGATGTATTCGACGGCACCTCGCAGCTAAGCGCAAGCAACTGGGTAGCTAGTTTTTGAACAACAGAAAGATACATCTTCTAGGGCAAATAAAATACATGGTCAGAGTAGAAATGGCGTGCGCTCGTCAAGTCCATTATTAATCTGTAAATTTAAGTTTCATATGCTCCGTGGGCTGTGTCATAATGCCATTAGAGCCTTCGAAACATTCGCGCAACCGCTTGCGTTATCCATAGTAGCCAAAGAAAATTACTGGGCGTTCTGCATTGCTATGAAATGTGCGTAAGTCTGCTGCCCTAAACTCTAAAGGTATATTGCTACAGCGTGTCTCGGAACATTTCATTTACGTTGAAATACGGCCGCCGCGGCGGGGCTTCGATGCCGCAACGTGAGGGTCAGCAGTCGAGCACCACGAATTTATAGTGCAGCTTACCCAAGCACAAACGATAGCGCCGGAACATGCGACAGCGCATGTATAAAATACAATGTGTTCTGCTCAGGTTTTTTTATTGAGATGACCGGCGACGCTCTGTGCTCCTGGTTATCGCATAGAGCGTGTTACTCGCTTGCGCAGTGAATAGATCTTCCGTATACGGAAGTTCGCCCAGTAACGAGTTTTGTCTTTGTTAGTCTGGCTGCCACTCTATTCATCCTCACAACCTCGTGATAACATTAAGCGTTAATGGTCGGGAATGTACGTGGCTTTTTTATACTGTCTACAAATATTTCGTAAGCATACCTGTTTAATGTATAGTTACTACCAACTAATTCCATTAGTAATCTATTTTCGCCATTCCAGCACGTTCACACTTATGGTATTTCCCATTTTACGTACGTTGTATGCCTTTGTTTTTAATTCCTCTAATATCTCATGGGCCAGTCGTTCAGGGTGGTACAAACTAAACTTTAATTAGTGCCGACCCTGTAAACACATAGCCTTTTTTATCTAGTGCTACATTGTTTTATTAACCTCAGTAGAATTATCGTGCGAATGATTTATGTTACAATTTCTTTTAGGAATTGCTCTTGCCTAAAAATTATGCTCTCGCATTTTTCGGTCCAACTAATTACTGCTATTGTTTATTTATAACGTGACCATTCCTTGTACCGCATGCTTTTCTAGTATTCGTCCAATTTTTTTTTTTTGCTTGTTTACCTTTTTTTTGTTATAAGCATTGTTCCTCTACAGGACTCTCGACGTCAGCCTCATTTCGTAAGAGGAGCGAATATGAAGGGGTACGTTAAACCCATTTCCTAACAGTGACGTCTCTTAAAAGCAATAGTAACAAACGTGTCGTAGGCATTCCGTGCATTCATTGCGTATCTCACAAGCATAAGACAGTGGGAAGCAGCTGTGGCGACAATGTTCTTACGGCCGCGAGTAAGTTGGGTAAGATATGCGCCACTGGGCGAAGGAAGAATGAGCGGGTAATAAACAAGAAGCGGACGGTCATTTCTCTCGTGAAACGCACAGAGTTCACCGAATGCCGTACAGGTTTGGTGTATAGGGTTCCTACTAGCTTCAGCCGCTTCTACGTAGCACAGACTGGCCGCTGTGTTAACCAGGCCTTATTAAGGCGATAGCCTTAGATGCCTGGCGTGATCTGATAACGTCATCGTAGCTTGGTTAACGGTGGGCCAATCTTGGAGGCAATACAAAACTAGGTGAAGTGCCTCCCATTCTGGAGGCCATGCAAAACAACTTTAGGTGCAGAAATCTTTCGGGAAGGTGGCGGGGCTGGAACAATATATTGACTGAGAATAAAAAATAAGATGTGTTTCTCTTTTCACTCGCCTTGGGGGGAGTGCATCAGGAACCTTGTGAGTTTTCGATCAAAAGTTATTTCGAACCGAAAGCTCGCCATCTAATCTATCTTTACATTGTCGAGAGTGGAAAAGCACGGCGAAATACGGTGAATGACAGTTTTGTACAGGCACAGGAATCAAGAAGCGCGTCTAATGGTAAAGTCATGGCAAATATATATTAGTGATAGCGTATACGTGAGCCAACTGTCGATTAACTCGCATCAAGAAGAAATCAAATGCCTGAGCAGTTATCTCACGTCGCCCCTCCGGCTTACCGCACTGATAGGTATCGCCGCTTTACTGGGCAGGCGCTGATAAATTTTCGTGCCTACTTTTACGCGCTGCGCGTCTTTGCAGTTGCTAGTCTGAGTTTGCTGTGTCTTGACTTCTCACGCGTATGTGCGCGCCCGGTCTTTCGACATGGAAGACACTGGTTCTCCGAAGGCCTTGTTGGCCTAAATGTTGCACACTACTCACGTGACTAGTGATGAAGTACTCTTGATGTTTTCAAAAGCTACAGTCCTCGTATGTGATTGGTGATGAATGACACTCACATTGGGGTGTTGTTGGGTAATACGGGGGCCCGGCACAGCACCGTATGAGAGATCCCAGGGGCAATCGTATGCGTGCATTGTGTCTCGCTGCGAGCCCCTCCTTGTTGGCGTACCCACGCTTCAATTTAGAAAAGCTATGTTTTCAAGATGACTTCTAATAAAGAAACCAGGCGGGGTAGTTGCCGGAACATCTCGCAAGGCTAGATCCGCCTGCGATATACGATATCATCCTCATTCTCGTTACTTCGAGCGCATAGTCCTGAACACATCACACTGAAAACATTACTTTGAGGAGGCTACACTATGGGGTAGCGTGGTTGTTTACCTTGAAGACTGAAATAAATAACAAAATATCTTCGGAAGCTATCTCACCACAGCAGCGAGGAGGGCGACCACGAGGAATGACTTCTTGAATACGTGGCCCGCTTCTTTGAGCCTCTTGCAACCGCCGAGACCGCAGGAGAAGCCGGTGGTTCCCTTCTTCGATGGTGGGCAGAACGGGTCCAACAGCTCGTCGTCGCTGAGGCAAGACGAAGGCGAGCCGCTGGGCAAGCGGCGTCGCATCGACGACGTCGGCACCGGAGGCAGGGCACCGTTACCCAGCGGAGTCTTCTCGTCCGACGACGTCGAGCAGCCGAGAGCGGCCGCCTCGGGGCTTATGCTGTACATCAACAAACATGAATGCCACAATTTGTTAACATATTAGGTGGCATCCCAAACAACACCAACATAAAGAAAGTCACGGGTCATTGTGCATTTGCATGTAGACGACTCGAACGCCTTTGTCTGCTCAGTCTATTGTACTAATCCCCGTACCCCGAACTCTTCCCGTACCCCTAACTCTTTCTTCCAATGATGCAATGCCTCCTGGCATTGGCACCATTGGAAGGTTTCTTCCCTTGAAGTGGTTTTGCAATGGCCTTCGGGATCGGCCTGCCTTTAGGAATTGTGCTCCAATCTAACGAGAGTTGCAATGCGGGCTTGGTGATTCATTTGAAAAGCTTTGATGAAGCGCGAAACAACACACGGACACGAGAAGCGCTGCGTGGTGTCCATATGTGCCTTCTCGTGTCCGTGTGTGGTTTTGCGCTTCATCAAAGCTTTCCAATATAACGATTAAGCAGTAAATGCACTTGCGAATTCGGCTAGTACAAGTGGCCCATTTCGAGTTGGTGTAGAAGTGGTCCACCATCTCGGACGCGAGCGACTCGAACATTTACCGAAGACGGACGCAACTCTACGCATACGATAAAATAACGAGAACTGGAACGAGTTTAACATGCTGACGCTGTTCGCCCAACAATCCCTACCCCGCCTAACCCCAATGTGCGGCCGAAAGCCGTCCTCTTCCATGAAGAAAGGTTCTATTCATTCTCCCTTTGAACAAGCGGCGATATTTTGTGATGACATCCTTATGTCACAGCACATTATGGGACGTCATGATTACGTCACAAATTTTGGGAACCAATGATGTCATAGGGTTACTTTATCCGCTTCTGCTTGCTTGCATCACTCGCGTTTGCACCGCTGCGCCGTTGCACCATTGCATTCTCTCGCGTTGGACGAGGCAACAAAGGCTTTTGTCGTAATACTCGTAAATGCTCGCAACAGGGAGAGGCACGCATCCAGTGCTGTAAAAAAAAGAAATCCGGAAAGTTATGTGCTCAGCAAATCTTTGTGGAATGCCCCGAATATTCACCCAATGAGACGCACGGCCTTCTCCTTTGGAGAACGAGACGGCCACGCTGCTCAAGCACAAAGAACAAACGCAAGACGAGCGCGAACTAAGCGCTGTCACAGCACGACACTTGCAACGTGCAGCTCAATAAAAAAAAAAAGGGGGGGGGGGGGGACGCATGAAAAGAACGCACAGGTATACACAAGACGGGCGTGAACTAACGAATGTGACAGTTGTTAATTCAACAAGCCCTAAATTTGGCACTTCTAGCTAGCAGCTCAATCCTTTCGCAAACTCGGCCACTACATCTTGAACGCAAAGTTTGCGGTAAAAGCAGACGATGTACGAACCTCCCCCTCCCCTTCAAAATAAGCTTGCGAGCACGGGCGGCCACGCACTCTACTTCAAACGACAACTCGGCGGCATGCATCGTAACTCCGGCAAAACCTAGAGAGTTTCAGCTACGGCGACCCCAAACGGCTTACGTACTCAGCCTCTTGCGTTGCTTTGTACTCTCTTCCGCACCCACGGAGAATGCAGGGGCTTACGTACGCAAGCCGTTTTGAGGCCCCGGCACTAAAACTCTACCAGAGAGTTTCAGAACTCGGGTCGCCGGGAGCTAGGGTACCAAAGAAATTGGCGAGCCACCAGCGCGTTCGCGCAGAACCCACGCAGCTCTGCGCCCTTGCGCTCGTATTGCCGAAGACCCAAAAGTCAAAAACCCATCTGGATCGCCAGCGAGACGACGCCGGACGCACCGTGAGCCACGACGACTCTCAATAATTTCGCCACGTGTGGCCATGGCTGGACTGGAAAGGCGCGCGAGCGTTCCGTACGTCTTTCCAGTCCGGCCGTGGTGTGGCGTCTCATAGAGCGAGAGAGAGAGAGAAGGAACGTTTATTAATATTCAGGCTGTTTATGGTTATGGTGGGTGGTGCCCTCCACCAGAGCCCCCCTAGCGACAGCGGCTCGACGGGTCTGGTCAGGGGTCGCCAATTGCTAGTCCATTTCCACTTCAGCGAGCTTCGCCTCCTACGACCAGCTCAGGGGAGTGTTCAAAAAACATGGTTGATCCCTCCGTCAGAGGAATCGGTATAACACGAAAGTGAAACCTGTCCTTACAGATGCAGTTAAATACTGTATATTTATATAACAGAGCTTGCACAATGTCTGTTGGTGTTTGACAGTTATAGCACCGCTTAACGTAAATGCATCCATGTTGACGCTTGGTCGTACATGTGGTACATGTACCACATGTACCACAGTGATGTACCACGCTTGGTGGTACATCACTGATTGGACGCCGAACTTGGGCTAAGGTCGATTACTCGCGGCATGTTAGAGTTATTGAACAACGCTGCCCGACCAGAGGGAAACGCAACGGGCGCGTCGTGTCTTCCCCGTTGGCCGGCTGCGATTTTTCGCGGGGCGAGCGTAAGTTCGGAACGCGGAGTTACGGCCACGCGACGCACTCGCGCGTCCCAGAGCTATTTTTGGTATGGACGGATGCAATGAGCGAGGCCGATGCTAGGGGTAAGGTCGCCACCTGGCAGTGTGTTAATATGTCGACAAAATTGCACTTTTCCTATTCGAAACGCGCCGAATGGGACGGATGCGTAGAAACGGCGCTTTGAAAGAACTAATCATGCATTTCACGGTCATAATGCATTACTTCACTTTAGCAAGAGCACTGTGAGAGGACAGTGGTAGATATAAAAGGCTTTTTTTTTAAAGCCTGCAGAGTATGTAAAGAAAAAAAATGACCGTGGCGCAGTGGCTAGTGTGCCCGGCATCTGTTGTCGCTGACCAAGAGGTCGTAGGTTCGACTCCCGTTGACGGAACTTTTTTCTTTGTATTCTGATGATGTGCATTTTTTTCGACGTCATTTTCGTGACGGAAATGCGTCACTCAAATCTTGGTGGACCCCGGCATAAAACACTTTCGTGTTAAAAAGATGAGATGGCAGCCTCCGGGTGTAGTGCGCACTGATATGTGATGTGTTCATGCGTTTGATTGGACGCCGCCTCCGTTGGGCCCAACTCTCAAACTGTGGTCCTCCGAACACAAGAGCAGCATATCCAACGCAGCTTGGGGACCCAGTCTCTTGGGTCACCAATGGGCCTTCTTCCGGTAGATAGTCTGCGTATGCGCATCGGCATGGACGTGGCACGCGTGCATGATTTTTGGTGGCCCAAACCAATGGCAGGTCCGCACCAAGCGACAGCTGGTGTTACAAACTCTCACATGTTTTAATAATAATACCTGGGGTTTTACGTATCAAAATAACAATATTCTTTTGAGAGACGCTGTAGTGGAGGGCTCCGGAAATTTCGATCATCTGGTGTTCTTTAACGTGCACCGACATTGCACAGAACACGGGTCTCTTGAAATTCGCCTCCATCAAAATGCGACCCCCTTGGCCGGGTTCGAACCCGCGACATTTGCAAATGTTTTCCACTAAGAAAAGCGCGAATGCAGGCCTTCGATATTGCCTACAGGCACACGGCGGAGTAATGCACGGGCGTGGGCTACAAGCGTGTGCATGGTGTGGGGTGGCAGGGGGGCGGCCACCCCCCCACCCCTAGTCACCTAAGGCGGGGTAGAGCAAAGTCTGCCCCATACATTGAATTAAGAATGGGGAGGGGGGCGTTGCGATGAACCTTCTTCCGAATGGTGGCCTCTTCCTAGTGACAGAATGGCCACATGAAAGAACCTGAATGACCGAATTGTTCATGATCGAGAGGTTCAAGTTAATGAACACGGTTAGCTACCTGCATGGAATAAGGTGGAACGACGAATGCGCAGCGAAGTAGGCGCATAATGCACGGACGTAGTTCCATTTTCACTTAGCACAATTCTAAACGGAAAAGACTAGTAAGAGTAACCCTAGTTCTTGCATATTATATTGCAACTATTTATTGAGGCATACAAAAACAACAGCGAGCGCTACATCAGTAAACTGTGTGCGTAATTTTCGCAACGCCTCTTTGAAAGATCCGTTGCCTTCCTCTGAAGTACAGCTTCCATTATTTTAATCTATTCTGAGCGAGCGCCAACCACAAGCAGTATCAGCGCCTCAAAAGGGTGATAATCTGCGAGACTGGCAGCAGTACGCGCATGCGCAGGACGTAGCGCTAGCGCGAGCTTAGTTGCCACGATGCATCTTTCAGCACGAAACGCGCCCTTTCTTTGTTAAAGGTGCCTACAACGGTTCACATTCCCGACATCTCACCGCTCCTGTGTCGTACTTTTTTAAATGCGAAGCATTTCTTAGCGAACTTTCGGCGACTTTGAGCGTATCTATCTATCTATTTAGCTATCTAGCCGCCTACGACTTTGTGCTCTCCTGGCCGTATCGTTAATGGGAATTTATACCAAATTTGGATATGGCATAACATGACTGTATGAAGAACATAAATGACTGGTCATATCATGAAAATCATGACTAACTTGTCATGAAAAGTATGATTTACATGCCACACTCATGGCGCGCTCGTGGCCGTTTGTTAGCTTGATATACACCAAATTTGGTATTGAGTGACATGACTGTATGACGAACGTAAATGACAAGTGGTAATATGGAAATCATGACTTGTCATGTGCGACATGACTTGCATTCCACGCTCATGGCGCGCTCGCGGCCGTTTCGTTAGCTTGAGATACACCAAATTTGGTATTGAGTGGCATGACTGTATGACGAACATAAATGACAAGTGGTAATATGGAAATCATGACTTGTCATGTGCGACATGACTTGCATTGCCACGCTCATGGCGTGCTCGCGGCCGTTTCGTTAGCTTGATATACACCAAATTTGGTATTGAGTGACATGACTGTTTGGCGAACATAAATGACTAGTGGTAATATGGAAAATCATGACTTTTCATGTGCGACATGACTGGCATGCCACGCTCATGGAACGCTCGCGGCCGTTTCGTTAGCTTGATATACACCAAACTTTGGTATTGAGTGACGTCACTCTATGACGAACATAAATGACTAGTGGTAATATGGAAAATCATGACTTTTCATGTGCGACATGACTGGCATGCCACGCTCATGGAGCGCTCGCGGCCGTTTCGTTAGCTTGATATACACCAAACTTGGTATTGAGTGACGTCACTGTATGACGAACATAAAAATGACAAGTGGTAATATGGAAATCATGACTTGTCATGTGCGACATGACTTGCATTGCCACGCTCATGGCGGGGTCGCGGCCGTTTCGTTAGGTTGATATACAGCAAATTTGGTATTGAGTGGCATGACTGTATAACGAACATAAGTGGCAGGTGGTAACATGAAAATCTTGGCATGCATGTCATCTACAATGCCATTTACATGCCACGCTCATAGTGCGCTTGCGTCCAGTTCGCTAGCTTGACATACACCAAAATTGGTATATCGCGACGTGGCTGTATGACGAACACAAATGACAGGTCGTAACATGTAAAACATGACATGCAAATTATGTAAAGCATGATTTGCTCCTTCCTGGCTGCTTCGCATTACATCGATTCCCACAGTGCGTGGGATCTGCCGGCTTTTTTTATTCCAATTTTTATGCGGATCGACCATGCGCAGGTTTTTTGCTGCCGTAGCAGAAAAGATAGAGAACGTGCATCAGTCGAAATCAGTTTTTGTTCGCGCACACGGATTCGTTCACACCTAATGAGTTGAAGTGGGCTTTTTCGTCTTTTATGTCTATTTTGTGTACTTTCTCGCGCCCCGGAAATTGGACATTCAACCTGTTAACACCGCTTTGGTTTCCCTATTTTATACTTGGGGAGACTAATACAGGCATTACGACAGGGCGTGAATCATCGTGAAAAAAAAAAAGCACGACAGACAACGTTAACGCTGCTTTATGCGCCTGCGCGTACTACTGCTGGTCTCGCAGATTGTCACTCTCGTAAGGCGCTGTTACTGCATGCGGTCGACGCTCGCGCGACACATTAAATAGGCGGTAAATATGCCACAAGCGGCTTTTGACGCGTAGTAATAATGGTTGGGGTTTAACGTGCCAAAGCCAGGATAATATGTGGGACGCCGTAGGGGAGGTCTCTGGAAATTTCGACCACCTGAGGTTCTTCAATGTCCATCTAAATCTAAGCAGACGGGACTCAAGCACTTCCGCCTCCTGACCTAACTTGGATTTACGCCGCTCTGTCACCCTTCTTTGTCTCTTCCATAAGTACCACTGCAACTCGTGGACCGGTCATGTCTCGCTTGAAATTCCTTCGCGTACATCTAGTCGACTTCATAATCATCTCAGTTTCAGACACATTTTTGGCCGCACTCATTCATTCAATAATTCTGCATTGCCGCGCGCCATAGCACTTTGGAACAAACTTCCAGATGAAATTGTCTCTTTAAGATATCCTGCCATGTTTCGTTAGCAATTACAAGTTTATATGTTCCCTTTATTTTGTATAAAGCTGTTCTTTTTTTTCCATTTTGTATTTTACTGCATTTGCTTACATTCTTTGTTCTTTTCCCTTCCATTGTGCACTGTTCATTGTTTCTTCTTTAATGAAGTTTCTTCTTATGCTTCATTTATTGTAATTTTTCTGTACCCCCCCCTCCCTACTTAATGCTCCTCTGGAGCCTGTAAGGTAACATGAATAAATAAATAAAAAATACGGCTGCCGTGGCCAGGATTCCGAGACCGCGACCTTCGCGTCAGCAGTTGAGCACCGTAACCACTAGACCACCAGTGAGCTTTTCTGACCCGCACGCAGCGCACTAAATCCCTACAGATATGACCCACACGCGATAACGCCAGTTGATTGAATACGGTAGCCGAAACGAGACAAAAAGTAAACGCATACGGTACCAATCACACCTGTGCATTGAACAAATGCGCAGACCGCACTTGCTACCACACGGTTATACCAATGTACAGTCGAGCACGATTCGAAGGTTATCGCGCGAGCGTCGACCAAAAACTACTACAACAGCGCCAACGTCCCAGAATACTCTTTCGAGGAGAGGGTGGTATCACGCAAGCATCACTCACTCTTTTTGCTGTTCCTTAAGCTGCGATCACTCCCGTCTGAGGAAGCTGCTTAAACGTAGCCGTACCAAGCACCAGATTTAACGCATCTTTCCCAGCAATTTTGTAAGCGCCCGCGGCGATAAGTGCTCACGAAAACACACTTGGTCGCAACGAGTGGAAGGCTCAAAATAAAGAGGAAGGGTGTGGAGTTCGTCGTAGGGGAGTGATTGTAGCACGGAACAGCCAACTAGGGAGGGAATAATGTGCAATCTGGATTTTCGCTGTTCCGATATGTGCCGCTAGGCCTCTGGGACGTTAGGTAGGTCGACGCTCGCGCGATAACCTTCATATCGCGTGCGACTGTACCACCTGTGTTAGGACCAATCATGTCTACTATGGCCACGCGTGATATCACTGCGACGTCGGAGTGCATATGCATATCTTGCGAAAAAAGTTCGCGGCCGATTCACAACTAAACAATGTGATTCATGGTACAAGAGAAGGCAACTCTAAGTCATTCGAATATCAGTCAGAAACACCAATATGTGGCTTCATATCCAGCTGACGGCGCACTCCCGACTACGCTTGGCGTGAGATTGTAGTAGACCGACCTAAGGAAAACCGAGAGAGGAGCGAATATTTTAAAATATAAACGGTAGTATATATACAAACCCTTTGACTCAATCAAGGTAACGTAGTACTGAAAGCATTCATACTCGAAATCAACACATGCGAAAATCTGACTTGATAGTCATGATACCACCCCCATCGACATGCGACTACCGTGGTTAAGAATCACACTCGCACCCCTGTGCTTAGCGGCGTATCGTCATAGTGGCTGACGACCATGCAGCGGCTGAAGCAGCGACCTTGAATTCCTAATAATTGTTGGAGTTTGACGTCCCAAAGCCATGATGGGATTATGAGTGCAGGTAAATCTATAGGGACTTGGGTCTCAAGCACTTTCACCCCGTCCAAAATGCGAGCGGCGCGGCCGGGATTCAAGCCCGCGACCTTGACCTTCAAGTGGGGAGCGTCCCACCAATAGCCACTATGCTATGCCTAAAGGGGTTTCACAGTTTGTTTCTGTCAGAAGGAATGTGTTCGCCTCAACCGAGTGTATGACCCGCGGTTTCGTGCCCAGCAGAACGATGCGAAGGCCATTGAGTTACCTGCAGCTTGGTGAATCCAGTGCACTGCTGTCACAAGCTATTCGAAACACTGACGAAGAAGCAAGACCACAGTGAACTGGGGACGGTAACGCAACAGACAGGAAATGAACAAGGTGAAGTGAGCTGGACTGGGGGGGCAGGCGCGCAGCAGAAGCACTATTAGAAATTTAACAAGTGTAGCTTCGGCAGCTTGAGTTTGTTCACTGTTAATTCAGAAATATCGGCAAGGACTCGAAGGTATCTGTTGTGTTTGTCCTTCGCGCTTTGTCTGGATTCGCTGTAAAAAGTCATGACTTCCCGCCACGATGGTCCCAGTGGTTATGGTGCTCGACTGCAGACCCGAAAGTCGCGGGATCGACTTCCGGTTGCGGATGCAATATTTTCGATGGAGGCGAAAACGCTTCAGGCCCGTTTACTTAGATTCACGGGCACGTTAAAAATCCAAGCTGGTGAAAACTTCTAGAACACTTCAATATGGCGCCCCTCGTTACTATAGATTGGTTTTGGGTCGGTAAAGGCCTAACAATCAGTGTTACAATTACTAAGAAGTCACGGCTGACCTGTCTGCCTTGTTGACGGACCGCCTCCTTTTCTTCCTGGCGGCGACTACAGTTGACGCCACGCTGCCGTACGTGTCGCCCGCCATGCCGTTGACGCCGGAGGTCCGGGCCGCAACGCCTCTCGAAAGCGCCGCGCTCTCTCGGTCAGCGCTTTCGCTGTCCAGCAGGGCGAGGCTGCGTCGGAGGGCCCAGAAGCAGGAGGCCGGAGAGGAAACCGCTGATGCGTCCCTGATGTTGCGTGGGTTGCTCGCGATCCCTCGCCGCGCTGATGCCATCGTGCACGCTCGGCCGGTGGCTGGTTCACTGACGGATGATCCGGCCTCGCGGGGCCATCCCAGGAAAACGACACGCGAGAACGACGCATGCGCTAACTTGTGACGTAGGCGGCGATGACGTGCTTATCAGGCACCGCAAGGCGCTAGATAAACGGACAGATGACAAGTGTATTTCGGTGGGTTCAACGCGAACCGTGAAAAAAAGGAAGAAAAAGAAAAGAAAATCAAAACGGTGTGTCTAGCGATAACGTAATATTATACGCTGCGTTGTATCGTCAGTTGCTTATAATATGTGCGACGGGGTCTTCACGGGATGAGAGTTCAAGCTGACAGGTTAAATAGCCACGCAAACACGGTCAATTGAAAACGCGCCATCTCACCAATCTGACATCTCATTTCCTTGGCTTCAATGCCTGGTAGTTCTCATTAAGATTGTGTCTAAGAAAGAAAACGAGCTTTTGTCCGCCTCGGTGGAACAGTGGCTACGGTGCTCGGCTGCTGACCCGAAGGTCGCGGGTTCGATCCCGGCCGCGGCGGTCGCATTTCGATGGAGGCGAAATGGTAGAGGACCCGTGTACTGTGCGATGTCAGTGCACGTTAAAGAACACCAGATGGTCAAAATTTCCGGAGCCCTCCACTACGGCGTCTCTCATAATCATATCGTGGTTTTGGGACGTAAAACCCCAGATATTACATTATTAGAAAACGAGCTTTTAAAGTTACACTTCTTGGCGGACACAAATGACACACATCAATTTTACAAAACAGTCTTTAAAGATGCTTTTATATATGCTGAATTTTCATTTCCTTTCTTAGTATTATTACACAAGGAATGTCCGAATGAATGGTATCATGCTACGTGATAGGCCGCCAGAACAAATGAAGGCATCACTTACAATTTTTGCGTACTTATTTCAGTTATGGCTTGTGCGCCGTAGTAGCACAGCGGCTACGGATCGGCATTGCTTACGTGGAATGCGCGGGGTCGATTTCCGACACCGGCGGTGACATTTGGCTGACCGTGACATGAAAACAAATACGCATCTCCACGAAGTGAATCATGACGAGTAGGCGAAATACTGGGCATCGTTTTTACCGTAAATCACCCGTGACACTGCCCATTCGCGCATGTAAATGAGTGACAATGCGTCTGTACAGTATATGGAATGTGTTTCTGCCGTTGAGTGACCGCTTCCGACGCCATGAACACCGGAGTAGCAGTTTGTGGTTGACGTTGCCGTTTTACCGCTGCTTCACGAGTTCTCACCTCCGGTGTAGCTTGCTGTCTGCGTAGACGTTGAGCCGCCGCATGCCACGCTCTCGCCTTCCCTAGTAGCAGCTTGTTGTCGGCATTGCCGCTTTGCCGTTCGCGGGCGCGAGCGATTTCCCGATCGTTTTCATCCATGGCAGAGAGAGAATGTGTGGTCTGGAACGCGCTTATGCTTTATCGTCATCAGCGTCATCGACATCGCCGGACAACGTACAACAGACAAGCCTAGACCCCAAGGTGGTTCGCCCCTGAAAGAAAAAAAACCGCCTACTTATGTTTAGGCGCACCTTTGCTCCCGTGAGCGCTGCTCTCTGTGGCAATGCAAGATTTCCGTTTTATCAAAACAAGGTTTACAAGCACTTCTTTGAGAATGAATCGCCTAATGAGAACCTGTGCCGTTTTTGACATTACGCACATGCTCCTGGATTCTGATGTTTACGCACCGATTAGTTTGCCCAGTGTATAACTTGTTGCAAGAACATGGCATTTTGTATACTGCATTAGTTCGACAATCTACAAACACATTCCTGTGTTTTACTGCGCAGTTTTGCCTTTTGTCATATTTTTCTCCGTTTAACTTCCTATGCAGAGATGGACATACATGCCGGAACTTGTGGCCAATGCTGAATACAACATCAACTTGGTACCTACTAACCACATTTTTAATCCCGTGCGACAGCCTATGCACATAAGGAATCACTGCTAAATTCTTTCGAGTGGTAGTGTGATTCTCTTCTGTTTTCTTCTGCCCAGATATTACTTTCTTCGCCACTTTTTCGCAAGCCCTCGTGATAACCCATTCAGGGTATCCTGCTTCTTTAAGTCTTGAAACTTGCTTTGTGAAGCTTTGCTGCATTTTGTGGTAACAAGATTTCAACAATGCAGGGTAATTTGTGGTAACAAGATTTCAACAATGCTCTTTGCAGGGCCCTCTGATAGCCTCGGCTTGCTATCGGAGTACCGTGCTTCTGATGGCCTCCTCAAATTCGGATTCGCTGAAGAGAAGCTTGTTAGTTAACGCGGGACATCGTCAGAGCATGTCAGCCATAGAACAAGTTTCACTGCAGTCGGGGCAACCAGGGCCAACGTCTAAGTATATCTTTCTGAGGAAGCCCCGCGACGGGGAAGGCGCCGTCTGCAACATTCTCCGAGTAGCAGACCGATTTCTGCTGAGCTTCGGGTGACGAAAGGGATAGACCCTCCTGCCAAGGTGGTAATATTTATTGACTTAATTGAATGTTAAAAGTAGATCGGACATTATTATTATGGTGCGTTATATTATTTTAGATGTGAAGCATCTTATGGCGAAGCTTAATCCGTTGGTGGTGGCGGTGGTGGTGGTGGTGGTGTGCCGCGTGGCCTCCCTTACTGCGCATGCGCTAACCCTTTAAAAAAATAAAAATAAAAAACCTCTTCTCCCCCTCTCCTCTAGGCATCCCTCCCCGCGGCAACCACACCCACACTTCGCATGCGCCTCCTCTCCCCTCTACCCTCCTACGCTCCCTCCTCTCTCCTCTATAGTCGATGACAGCCTAAGATTAAATATAAGCTCCGCCCACGAGGCCGCATTGCTCATATTTTGCATGCCTCCGGGCTACAAACTAAGTAGTTCCTAAACACTGACAATAATTTTCACGCATACGAACAATATTTTCCAATACTGCAATGATATTGAAATAAAGAAAGCAAAGCGAGATAAAAGAAATTGTGAACGCACGGCGTTCAGCGTCAGCTTAACAATATATGTGTTGTTTAAATCGAACCCTCCGCCGCGGTCATCTCAGAGTCTACGAAAAAGTAACGTACGTCTCAAAGGCTACGTTTCTGCGCAGCGCCTAGTATAGTATTAAAACAAAGAATGCGACATTTAACGTATAATTAATATAAATGAACCATTTCTTTACGGTTTCACAAAACGACACAGGGACATTAATTAAATTTAATAACGTCATTTGCAATGTTGTTTTTTTTACGAAGATTTCGCCGCCAGTTTTCTTCATTGTCTGCAGTAACTATGGCAACAACGACTCAAAGCGAGGAATACCGAAGTGTTCTGAGATTGCCTTCACAAATTTCGATTCTTGTGTTGCCGTGAATACCATATTTGCGTCTGGAGTGGCCGTGGTTGTCATCGTGTTTGAGGTAAACGACAAGGCTTCATTTGACGAGGCTTCAATGAAATAAAAGAGCGTAGCGCTCATGGTGCTTAGCTGTGCGGGTCATTGGATACATGCCGCTAAGTTCACGCCAAGGCGATGTACGCGGCTAAAGTGGCAGTGACTAAAAGCTTTATGTGAGATTGTTTCTGGCTTCGACAACTTTCACTGGCTATGCCACGACTCCTTCAGCCCTTGAACGTTCAACTTTTTATTTATTTATTACATACCTGCATCGCCCCAGTGGGCATTACGGCAGGGGGCCCAGTTCTGATGGAAGAGGGGCCCCTACCTTCTATGTATGTGTGTCTCTCAACTGCCGCAAGGCAAACAGGAAAAGGATAGACGCTTCTAAAAGAAACAGTTTATTTGTCAACGTGTCAATCGCAGACCGATCTTTATCAAGGCACAATTTACGAAGCTTCGATGCGCTTTTATAGCATCGTCCTCCAAGCAGGGAGAGAGAGAAAAAAAGAAAAGGACACAGACAATAAAAATAGAAAATGTAAAAATGAAAAATTGAGTAGCCAAAACACCATACAAAAAAGATGTGCATCACAAGAAGGGTAAGCATTTAAAACAAAGGTCTACAGACTATAAGCTTCACGAGAGTCCACTGTAGTTTAAGATAAACAAATTATCATTGCGTAATATATGCACACAATACACACAAAATACAGAAAGCGCACGTTAGAAAAAAGCAGAATTCCAGTTATGATATCGTGTAGTAGGATGCAGCACCGTTATAAACCATTTTTTTTTACTCAATGATAGTTTTAGCCGCGTCACTTCAGTTGTAGTCGCGATCCATGCAATCGAAAGTTCCTGTGTCACAGCGATATTATGTGGCGTGCATCACTTCACTGTTTGTAGACAACGATTACCTCGCGCGGCGTTTTTCATGCAAGGCGTTCGTGCATCGGGCGTGAGACTTACGCGACGGGCACTTTGACCTAGCACATCATTCTGGGCTGGTGACATACGTCACATAATCACACATGCACCGCATGACCACAATTATCTCCTTATAATGCACACAGCACAGCATGTTCTCCATACCTGGTTTGTTTACTTTCGCACTGTGGTGCGCTAACGGGTTATGATGGTCGCTGTCTTTCTCTTTCGCTTCGTCCGCACATACGCCATTCATAGCGACGCACAGCACCGCGTATTGCGCAGTAGATCACCAAGATTCCCACGTTGTGAGCTCCAAGTAACACACACACACGCACGCACATGTGGCAACGCTAATGCTATCGCTTTTGCAGACGGTAATCGGGCACAGACGCGCACATTCCGACTTCACCTCACTGCACACGAATGAACGCGACAATCGCCGATATGGTGACAGGTGATATGCTTCGTGCATCCGAGCGGTGGAAGGAACACACGCCGTGATGCAACTTGACGATGCCGAAACGACGGAACGCGATAGAGCGTCCGAGCTGCTAGCTGCCGCTTCGGTGCACTTCAAACGCGGCACAGTCACAAGCTTCTACTGCATCGAATGACGACCGGCGACGATGTGAGGATAACTGTAGTGAGTATGTGAGGATAACTGTAGGAAAGAGCTTCTTCTGGTAGAAAGAGACACCACAGAAAATCGAATTAACTGCTCTCGGTCTCGGTGCAGCGGTACCTCGCCTCTCGTCGCGAACGGCGCCATGTTGCATTTTTCATTGGTTCGTCTCAACCGTTACTTGATGGTAAAGAGCGGCCGTAGTTGGACGCGCATGATACAAATGTACAGCGGTAGAGTTTACTTTTTATTCTTAGCTTGTGACTATAGGCATCCCTGCCCGCGGCGACCACACTCCCACTGCGCATGTGCGTCCCCCCCTCTCTCTCCTCTCCTACGCTCCCCCCCCTCTCTCCTCTAGGCATCCCTGCCCGCTGCGTCCACACTCCCACTGCGCATGCGCGTCCCCCCCCTCTCTCTCCTTTCCTACGCTCCCCCCTCTCTCGCCTCGCGAAGCCGACGCAGGCAGCGTCTGCTAGCGAGTTTCTTGGTTGAAAAAATCACAGCATATCCACGGAGTGAATGATGATGAGTGGGCGAAGCTCCGGAGGTTCATCGGTAAACCGCGAATCTTCCGTGAAATTCGCCCAGTGCATCATCAAAGACGTGATGGTGGTTGGTTGCATGTGGTCAAACGATATGCATGTGAGACCATATCGCGATGCCATGTGTTGTATGGCATCGCGATCGTCATCGTCATCAGCGTCATCGCTATGACGCATAGTGGGCACATTCCATGTGGTGTGCCGTGATGGCAGCGTCATCGTCATCACTAGAGACTGGATTATAGGCAAATGCCTATTTTTTTCCTTGCATTCCTATCGCGCCACTTTGATATATGAGCATGAATTAGGGGTAAAGGAGTGCTTTTATAGTGTTTTTATAGTGCCTATAAATGCCTATTTTTGGGGTTTGTGCCTAAATGTCCATAAGTGCCCATAAATGCCTATTTTCAAAATTGGTGCCTATATGAACGCTATTTAGCCTCAAATTTTGCTTTCGAGTACAGTTTGAGTCCGTAATTAATGTTACCGGGCAAAATTGACGTTTCGGAACTTGATGGGGTGCAACAACATGGTTCCCTAGTTCAACAAACATCCGGGAAGCAACCGGTAGCAGCAGTGAAATGGGACGCGCCGGCCGCCTGACCCCACCGCACTGACATGGCGCGAGCGGTTGGAGGAGGGGAGAGGAAAAGACGCTATTTCTGCAACCCTACATGGGAGCGCGTCCCAGCGTGTACAGTGGAATGGGGAGAGGAAAGTAAAGGCGGGAAGAGGAGAGGGGAAGAAGAGGAGAGTGGCGTCTATGGCCGAGGACGTGGCGGGCGGCTTTTACCGCCGGTTTCCCAGTCCAATGTTCCCATGGAATTGAAGCACCTCCTTGAAGACTTGGGCGTGGTGGGGGGCAGAAAACAGGAGGTACCTGCGCGCAGCAGCAGGAATATGAAGAGCGAATGCGAAACCATGGAGTGCCGTCAGGGGAAAGTAGAAAGTAGATAAAAAAAAATCAGATGTGCACATGGCTTTTGTTTCGTTTGTAATTTACTCTTTAAGGGCGATTCACCAGGTCACATGAGAAATTTTAGTCAGATACTGAAAGTGTTCGCGCGCCTAATGAAGAGCTTTGTACCACAAGAACTTTTCAATTGGTTCATTACGAGCCGCGAAAGCATGATGCCGATAGGTGAGCTTGAAACCTTTGCCACTCGCAAGTTAAATTCCTTCCCTGCCCTCTTCGGTATCAGGGAAACTCGGAGCCGGAAGATCACACGACGTTGACGCATCAACACGCCATGCGCACGCAAGATTACACTATGAGCTCATGACATGCCCAAGCCACGTCGTGCGCACAAGCGGTGTTGTATCGTTTCGGCGTTCGCTCTATAGTGTACTGCCTGTTTCTGTGGGATGGATCCGTCTATGCGTTTGGAGAGGCTGGCATAGATCCTGTATCCTTACCACGACACAGCGCGTCGCACAGATGGAACTGCTGTAAGGGACGATGCACCAAAAACATGCTAAGCGTTGTCAGGGGCTGGCGCCGGCACGACGCGGGAACGGCGAGAACACGAACACAAAAGAAATATAGGCAGCTAAGTCTCGCATCGCTCTCGATTCGAAGAAAAAAACTAATGAAAAACGCGCACACATTCCATTTGTATGTTTTAATATTTCTATTAACTTTCATTCCTCTATTCAAGCAACAGATTTCACAAATTACACATGTAGCCTCGAATAATTCTCGCAGTTTCTTGTACTACTGTGACATACACAAGACCATTCCTTGTTGAACTTCACCTCCCCCACATTGGTGCGCGCGCCCGTGAGATAAAGGGCACGAGGCATTCAGCCTAACATTTCACCTCCTTCCGGGGAGCGTAGCGTTGCAAATCTTGGCAGACGTGATCGTTAGCGCAGTGCATGCATTACACTTCTAGCTCGAAACGCTCAAATCTGGTGAGGGGCCCTTTATAGTGTTCACACAAAAAGGAGAAACTGACCCTGCGCTATTAGACCCGGCCAATACGAGGCTAACAGATCCTTCTGGCCTTTTAGCGGTCTGGCTATTGAATCCTGTGCTGCCCTTCCCAGCCATGCCGAAAAGAAACAGACCCAGGAGCGTGTTTATTCGATGGTGGACACTTAACTTACCATTCTGGACAATAAAAGGAGAGACCGTGTTCTGGAAACCGTGCCCAAAAAGGAACCATTGCATGGCTATGTTAAATGATTAACGTCTTTGTACAATCATCAAATATAACATTTGTTTATTTCCTGTCGTAGACCAGGTCGCGCACGTCCTTATTCGAAAATTTGAGTTTTTGTAAAAATTTATTGTGCCTATATTTACAATTTTGGGAGCCTAAAACTGTGTTTTTCCTGCCTATTTTTGGCGCCTAAAACAGGATTTTTGGTGCCTAAAAATTCGGCCTCTAGTCATCACACAGGGATATACTGCTGGTTACGCAGGTGGCTACTACGTACTACAAACTACAGGGGACGCACGACCCACGGCATAAGGAGCTTCACCCCTAAAAACCAACTGCTCGCGCTGCACAACCGTTCACTGGCCACCCCGTATATATGGCACTGGATCTTGACCTGCAAGGTGGTGCCGGTGGGAGATTTCTCCTGTGCGTTGTTGAACAATAAAAATTCGCAGCGTGCGCGTTAACTAAAAGCGGACTGCGGGTCTCTGTGTCCAGTCGGAGCCTTCTGTCTCTCATTGCCCATTAGCAGCGATTGGCATGTTCCAGTAGGAAACACCGCTCCATCACTGCGTGCTTTGCGCCTCCCCAGTTTTCTCTCCTGCGCAACGCTGCGATGAGCGCCAGCGTCAGCGCCGCCGCCAGTGTAAGCGTTAGCGCCCGCTGCTTCACATCTACACATGGTTCCCTTTAGCGGGAGATGGTGTAATTTTTGTTGTGGTGGAGGTATGAGTGCGGCTGCCATATTTCTGATAACCCAAGGAGAAGGAGGGGTTCTTCGTTATACCGTTAATATGTCGGACCATTACTCAGTCACTACTTGAAGAGCATGGTTATGGCAACGCATATTTTGACAATAATGGCGGGTGGAGGCCCCTGATGTTGCATTACAAGAACTGTTTACTTCCCATCTTTACTCCTTGGAAGGACACATAGCAAAGGAATTAATCGGTGAGGAGCATGTCCTAACTTTCTTCAACTTCGCGGCGGGCGGCCTACTGATGAGAGAATAGTCGGCTCCAGTATCGACGAGAGCTGTCAGCTGTGGCCGTCGATTAATCGCTAGCTCGTCGTCTCGCGCCGCGGTTAGGTCCTGGCGTCTGATCACGGCTGCGCCGGTTTGTTGCAGTGCTTCCACGTTGCGTCGTAAGGTCTTCGGCCCTTAGCTTTCCCGATACGGGCTAAGTAACAGGCCCCGGCTTGGGCCAGTGTACGGCCGGCGGTGTGGCGAGGTGCAGCGGCCGGGCGACGGTGAACGGTATGGTCGACATTGTTGCCACTCTGCCCCGGTGATGCCGCGAGGTTGTTCGCCTGGCTGCGGGCACGGTGCGTCGACGGCCAAACCACGTAGCCCCGCATCTGTCGGTACTGGCAGCCGCGGTAGGTGTGGCCAGCTTCTCCGCAGTCGTAGCAGAGTGGGCGGTGATCGGGGGCGCACCACATGTAGGTCTTGCTCGGAGCGTTGCGCTGGCCGACATTTGGACGGTATGGCGTCGGTGTCTGGTGGCGGCACTGCGATGGTGCGGCGTCTTGACGTGAACGTGGAGGGGGTAGTGCTAGGACGCACTGCATTAACGTAGTTCATAGTCCTTCGGATGAGAGTGCGGTGGTTCGCGAATTCCCAACGCTTCCTGGACTTCTTCACGAACAATCTCGGTGATCGAGTCCCCTCGAGCCTGCGATTCCGGAAACATCTTACGCAGCTCTTCACGCACGACCGCTCGGATGGTCTCGCGCAGGTCGTCGGTGCTGTGGGCTTGAACTTCGGCGTTGTCCGTTGTCAGTGAGTGGCGGTTGTACTGCCTTGTCCGCATCTCAAGCGCCTATGCTATAATTGCAGCTTCGGTGAGGAATTCGGTGACCGTCGTGGGCGGGTTGCGCATAAGTCCTGGCGAACAGTTATTGTTTAACACCCCGCATGAGCGGGCGAACTATTTGTCTTCGGCCATCGCAGCGTCGGCAAGGCGGAATAGTCGAGTCATCTCGTCCGTGAAGATGGTGATGTTTTCATTCGGTAGCTGCACCCGGGTCTCTAGCCAAGAATCGCCCTTTCCTTGCGGAGGACGCTCGTGAACGTGTGCAGGAATGCAGTGCGGAAATGATACAGGTTTGAAGTGAGGACTCCCGGTTTTCAAACCAAGGTTCTTGCCGAGTCTTCCAGGTAGAAGTAGACATGTCGCAGCTTGTCCTCGATGCTCCAGTTGTTAAAGGCGGCGGCACGGTCGTATGTCTCAAGCCAGGTTTCCGGGTCATCGAGTGATGAACCACGGAAAGTTGGTGTCTCCTTGGGTTGCCGGAGCAGAATCGGTTGCAGGCGGCACAGGGGCTGTCATTGTCACCGTGGTAGAGGTCAGGGTCTTGGTTTGCCGGGTCTTTTCAGGTAGAGTCCCGTACTCTTGCGGTAGACCTTGTTGCCGGCTGGCTTGTTGGCTGCTCGGGGTTGGCGTCGATGTGTTCTTTCCGACTTGGGCTGGGTTCACGGCTTGACGGGGGACGTCCGGTACACGAATGAAGCAGCACCTCCACCAGATGTCACGTGGTCGTGACGTTGACGAAGGCAGAGTCGGCGTGTCCAATATGAAACTTTTTATTTGGCCGAACTTATGGCCAGGAACATGAAAACTCAAACTAGAGCAAGCAATGCGCGCTCTACACTGATATCGGCGAACAGAGCGTCGGCCGTCGATAAAACTGATCCGCGGCAACGGACGTCACCATTTGTACACGCGGCGTCGAACATTCGAGCGTTATCGCTAAGGGCCGAGTTTGTTCCAGAATAAACTCAGCTGTGTGCGTTTGCGCGCTCATGCCTGACAGATGATCCGAAAACTATCTAGAACACTATCATACATTCTGGCACGGACAACGTAAGGCAGTATCTACACGTGCGATAAGCCGGCAACGTGAAACATAGAAAGGAGCGCGTGTGGCACTCACGACATACACTAAATTTGGTATTGCGTGACGTGACTGTATGACGAACACTAAATGACAAGTGGTAATATGGAAATCATGACATGTCATGTACAACATGACTTGACATGCCACGCTCATGGCACGCTCGGGGCCGTTTCGCTAGCTTGATATACACCGAATTTGGTATTGTATCACGTGACTGTAGACGAACATAATTGACAAGTATTATGGAAATTATGACATGTCATGTGCAACATGACTTTCACGCCAAGCTCATGGTGCGCTTCCGCGCAGTTCGCGAGCTTGATATACACCAAAATGGGTACTGCGCGACGTGACTGTATGACGAACATAAATGGCAGGTGGTAACATGAAAATCATGACATGCATGACATGTACAACTTGATTTACATTCCATGCTCATGGGGTGCTAGCGGCCGTTTCGCTAGCTTGATATACACCAAAATTGGTATTGCGTTACGTGACTTTATGACAAACATAAATGGCAGGTCCTAACATGTATATCATGACATGCGTGTTATGTACAGCATGATTGCTTGCTGTACATTGCTGCTTTGCTTCGCTGGTTGCTTCGCATTACATCAATTCTCACAATGCGTGGGATATGCCGCTTTTCTTTTTTTCTTTGGTTCTCTTGAATTTTTTATCTATAATACCGCTCCTTGAGGCTGTTTGCGCTTAGCAGGTTGTGGCCTCCGAGAACCGGCCATCCGAATGCATCGAAAGTAAGCCCTTCCGAGGTCTTCACATCAAAAGAAATATAAAAGAAACACTTGAGTGCTACGGTAGAGCTTATTAAAAAGAGACAGCGACTGCGATGATGTGTGCATGCGCGTGACCTGATGGTGTGACAATGCCTCAGGCCGTGCAACTGGTTACTCAGAACGCGCTTGCGAAACGCGCACAATCTGCGGCGGTTCTAGCGAGAGAAAGGCAATGACATTCACAACAGCTTTTGTTGGGGTTAATTGAAACGCGAACGTTGGAATCGTAAATTTCGAAAACTATAAATGCACTTGTTTTCTAAATAGCCTCCATTGTTGTCTCATGCGCGGTTTGCCCACAGTGCCCTCTCCTTTGTATTTTTCCCACCCCTTTTTCAGTGTCTTCGTTTCATGAAATCAGTGTTAGATGCACTTCGTCTGTGTCGTCCCTGTTTACTTTGTTTTCAGCTTTGCAGCGCTGCCTTTACCATCCAAAGCAATGACATTTAACACGTGGTGGCCACGCGACCTCACCGCACGAGCATAAATTCCCGACAGCGTCGAAACTGCGAGCGTCACAGACGGTATGAGTCCTGGGGAGAAACCGAAATCACAAAAACGTTCACGAACTCGCCTGTTAGCTGCCGCAGTGTGCATGTTTACACCCGAAATATCTTCAATTAACCTGCCAGCTTCGTAAATGGCACTATTCTGCCATCAGCCTCACTACACCCAGTGCAGGGCAAAGGCCTAGCCAATTTATCGCCTATTAAACCGTTCCTGCGCTTGAAGCGGCCACATATTTCTCGTAAACCTTCCTTATCACAGCTGTTTACGAGACCATCAAGCATTCAAATCACTTGATATTGTTACTTGAAGGAACTAGCACGTCAGGTCAGTCAAAGCCGTTGATAACGCTTGATGGCCTGCTTTAAGAAATGTACGACTCTGCTGATAGCGATTTCCCTACTTTATGTCGTTCGCGTTCAATGGATCCTCCGCACCATTCACGATTGCATTGTGCGCACCATGCACTAAATTGCAGGTCACCTAAGCTTCGACCGCAAGTGTTTTCAACTACGCCAGCCTTTGTAACGGCGAAAGGTGTGGATGAGTATAGGACAGTATAATGCCATGCGGTTTTCTTCTGTAAGAACCACGCCATCAAGAGGATTAAGAAGTGTGGACTGAGCCGCTTCTTGGCCTAACCAACTCACCGAGCAGAACAAGACAAGGTTGTCTTCGTGCGTCTTACAAGATTGGTGGAGGAGCTTGGCACGACGATTCACGACTCACCCCTATGGGCAAAGACCTCGCCCAATAGCCGGAACACAAGCTCTGTGCCCGGGAACATTCCAATTCGCAGAGCGAGCCGCCCGCAACGAGGCCTGCCAGCAACACCGGAACAGCCTACTGACACAGCGACTATGAGTTCGCCATCAGGTCACCGTGGAAGCTCTTGCATCTAATAAGCCGATCTGTCACACCATTCAGACACTGCTGATGCATAGTCCCTTTCACAGACAGCTGTTTGAAAATGTGGATGACTGGCTGAGCGAGTTTGAACGTCTCGCAGCGACAAATCACTCGGATGACACCGCAAAACTCCGCATCGTCTATGCCGGCTTGTAGGACGGCGTCCGAACATCGTTCCTGAACAGAGATGATGTCTGGACATCTTGACGCGAGTTTCAGCATCTCCTCAGAACCCTTCAGGAGTCCCAGCCACCGCGAACGTGCTTAACGTGCCCAGCAATCACGCATTCAGATGCCGAATGTCGGTCAAACGCGCCTCACGAAGCACCGAATTATTACCGACGATGATGCTCAGTGAATCCGACAGCTACGTTACCGTGTTTCTGCTGAAAAACGCGAGGCTGTACACACATAGGTAACGTAGGTGGTCAAACATTGTGTCATTCAACCGCCCGCCCAGCCCGTGGTACCTCGCCAGTCGTTCTAGTAAAGAAGAAAGATGAAACGCTACGGTTCTGCATTGATCACAGGAAGCTCATTAGCGTCCCAAACAAAGATGTTTACCCGCTTCCAAGGGTCGATGGCTGTTTCGACAGGTCGCATCAAGCGAAGTATTTTTCATCGACCGATTTAAAGAGCGGCAAGACAGCACGTGCGCAGACTCACAACTGCGAGTCTGCGCACGTGCTGTCTTCCACTTTCTCTATGTCCTTGTTTGTATTAGCGCAGTTAATCCATTACGGAATGAACGTCAACCAACTAGCCCAATTTAGTGTTCTCCGTAGAACGACGAATAATGGCGTAGTGGGTGCTTCCCAACGTGAAAAAAATAAGACTTCATATGACTTGTGGCGTATTAGGCGCCTTGCGATTGTATTTGCAAGGAACACCCTAAGAGAGTTTACGACGGGCTCTAGAAGTGCCGCTCTTCCAGCTTTCGCTGTGACTGTGCTGCGCTTTCCGCGCATGCCTAGATTTTTTTGCTCCAGGCAACTACGTTTTACGGTGGAGTCCTATTATGAAGAAAGGCGCGTATCGCAAGCATACCTTAGCGTACAGAGGCCCGTTCGCCATACCCAACAAAATGAGCGATGTGAACTGTAGGATGGCATTTGACCTCCGGTAATCGCCTCCCGCTGTAGACAAGTGGTTCATTTGGCTCCACGTCAGCACTATCATTACAGAGACTGAGGTGACACGTTGTGATTTCTTAATCCATTGGCAAAACCTCGCCTCAGCCGGAGGAAGACTCTGCGCTTCGTGGCAGAGATGAAGAGGAGGAGTAAGAACTGAGCAACGCGTGGACCTGATTGGCTTGACTGCCAACAAACTCATCCATATGCTGCTTCAATCTTGCTTTAATTAGAGCCATCCTTCCCGTAGCAGTACACTCAAACCGGAATATAGAATGTAGCTGCTAGAACCCTATCCGAAATGTGTACATCGTCGGTCTCCAAAATCCACCATGACCATGGAATGTTCTCTACAATATTGGTGGATATTGTAGTTGTCTTCACCGTCTTAGAAGTCACGAGACGTACTAGAAATATGTAGAGTAATTTACCTTATTTCAATTAATCGCATTCCGCACAGGCTACACTATGCTAGAAAGTCAAACTCGCACGAGGCTCCAGAACGCCAACGTCTTATTATTCGACTGCGCTACGACGCGACAGAAACCGCGCTTATTATGGAAGCGCAAGCGATGGGCAAGATTCGGTCATTCTGAAAAGCTGAACGTCCTCGTTAAAGCGACCTACGCGAAACTACTTAACTGCTTTTGCATACAAATGCTCGGCGAACCTCCCATTCAACTTTTAGTAAATCGCATATGATTTTAAAGATAACCTAAAGCTGAAGCATCTTGACAAAAACAAGCGAGCACGATATCGAATAACCACCACTACAGCACACAGTATTTATTGAACTGTTCCAGCCATCTTGACTGGCTTCACGATGCCGAAAGCTACAAAAATGAAAAAGAGAAAAAAAAACAGGTTTGATCAACACAAGTCCGAAAGGGGTTCTTTAAATTCAGTGGCGGATATAAAATAACATCACAACACGTTGCCTCGTAATGTACATTCAGCTTGTAATGCGCGTTTGTGCTGAGGACATTGTCGCATTGGATTTTCTGTCTTCTTGAGATTCTTCGACGGTGTAATCGCCCTGGTATGAAGTTCGATTTGTTGAACACCACTTTAGTTCAGAAACGTGCGTGGTTGTTAGAGATCGGCTTCCCACTTTACGGCGTAAGTCAGCAACGCGGCAGGTGTCCACTGGCAAAACTTGAGTGGCCACGAAATGTCCAAAATATTGCGGCTGAACTTTAGTCACATTCCCTGTATGTATACCTGAGCCTTCCTCATAAATACGATTTCCCCAACGTCGTAAAGTTTCGAGGGGCAGCGTCGTCGATCATAGGCCAGTTTGGCGCAGTGCTGTTCGTCCAGTAAACGCTGGCGAACCTAGGTTCCTAATTCTAGAGATAGTTGCCAAGGAATTTCCGTATCTGTAACCTGATGAAGTGCCACTCCATAAAAACTTGGCTTGTTGCCATAATGTATCTCCAATGAACTCATGACTTTTGTTTTGAGCGCCATTCAAGCAGAACTCCACTTGTTACAATTTGATATCCCAATCATGCTGCTCAGAATTGTCAACGGCAGCTGATATTTCTCTCTTCATATCAGAAAGCGAATCACATCTACAATGTCTAAAAACGACAGGGCTTGTTCCAGAGTTACCGGTGGTAGTAGTGATTACGTTCGCCGTACCTCTTTGACGCGCAGATTCTTCTCTCGTTCTCAGTTATTTCAGGATTGACGTCTCTTACAACAGGAGTAGATCAGCGAAAGGACACCCATTTAGGTGGTAGAAAGAGAAAGTGATTCCTACATTGGCATAAGTGGAGAAGGGCGGGTCGGTGAAGGTTCTGCCCACCAGTAGGTCAACACCTTCCGCGTCACCCGGAAAAATAACACGGAAATTTTCTCGGCGACTACGTGATTGATGCATATGTTTGCCTTGCAGTGACTAAGGCGTCTGGTAGCTGGCACATTCTCCGTGCCGACGACGTAAATGAGAGCACGTTGCTGTACTATCACAAAGGCGCACCGCGCCTCCGCTGACACACGAAACAAAGGCAAACTGCCCGTATCAATGATACTCACGAGAGCACAGTCATCGTTTAGAATTACTTCCTTGCGGAACAATGACTGGTCTTGGTTACGTGACTCGTTAACGCGACAAAGCTTTGTGGTTATGTTGCATGTAGTCAGTCGCTTGACAACGTGGCACTTAAAGCGGGCACCTAAGCTCGTAACAGAGATGTGCTACTTAGCCGTAGACGTTGCAGTTGTAGCACTTGCGCTCGCCATGATGGTTGACCGGCGCCAATCCCAGGCGTCGATCTGTTCCTTGGTTTTCGTCGATGGTCACTTCTCTTGTAATAAAAGCGGGCAGGCTGCACTTCGCACCCAATGGTGACACCAGGCTTCGGTTGAGAGATTCGAATATCTTCCGCCATTCGCGTCCGATCGTTGTTGTCATGCGTGTCATGTCTCATGCGAGGAAGTCGTTGTCTTGCGTCGTTCCCAAGAGCGTGATGCACAGTTCATAAGACTTTAGTGCCGTGCGAATTTGTCTTTGCGTATTGTTGAAGTTGAGGTTACTTCGTGCCAAATATTAACCTTGGAATGGTAGTAGGCACTTGTGCTCTCGTTTTGTTCCTGCGCGCGCTCTTGCATCTTGCGCCATAGTTTCGCAACTCGAGTTTGACTGACGAAGGTTTGGCGAAAACGTCCCTCCCACGACTAGATTCGGGAACTTCGGGACCGACACCGGTTTCTGGCAGCACCAACCAATTGGGCCTCAGAAGCTTCTTATGTGTAGGTAGCAGGCCACCGGTGAAGAATCGATTTCGGCGAATGTTGTCGAACCTTTCCCGCACCACCGAAGGAGCGTCCTAGGAGCCGTCGAAGGCACTGATGTTTTGTCTTAAGGCGGGAATCGTCAGGGAACCTCGGTGCTGGTTGAGGCTGCGCCGTGCCGACCACATTCCGCCGTTCCAAGGGTGATGACAGCAGTCGGTCGTTTAGTTAGAGCACTTGGCGGAGGTCGCGAGCCACGATTGTAACCCCATGGCGAGAGTCCGAGTATCTACTGCCATTCGGGTCGATTCTTCGCTCGGTCCCTATCATTTAGGGGTTAGGATAACCAGTTCTGTCCACTGATCACACTGTTCCGGTGGTGATTAAACGGTAATCCCACTTCTAAAAATGTTGTCTTCACCATCCTTGAAGTCACGAGACGTAGTAAAGGTGCAGAATAATTTATTTATTCTACTTGAATGTCACATTACGCTACGCAAGCGAACGGGCACGAGTCTCTCCAACGCCAACGTCTTCGACTACGCTTCGGCATTACAGAAACCACGCTTTTCTAGGAGGCGCTAGCGGTGATCCAACATAGCGGACGTGGTGGAAACAAGGCCGTTGCTGTTGCGTGCCTTAAATAACGCACAATTAATCCGGTTTATGCCGTCCCCATTTCGCGGAGTGGATGGGAATCGTATGCATCTGTGCGTTCAGTCGACTACTCCGAATATTGATCGAAAGAGAGCAGCGATTCACAGCAATAGCTGCACGCGGCAAGTCTTTTCTGGACGGAGGGGGACGCCTACCGTGCCATACGTTGGTTTGGTTAACTGATTTCTTTCGGTCCTGGTTCTAGATAGTCAACTGACTGCAAAAGAAAAGGTTACATTCTTGCTTGGAGCGGGTGGTGCAGCATCCACCTTGTCCACCACAAAACCACCGATACGAACGAAGACATGCCGTCACTATGGTTGCTTATGGTAACCGGATAAAGAAGCACTTTTCCACCGGCAAGTGCTCATGTGCTACTGTTTCTGTCTTTACTTTAAAAGAGAGAGAGAGACAGACTTTCTTCAAAGGAAAGGGGGATCTTCGAGGCTCTGTAGCTGGGGCCCTACGTCCAGGACTCCACTCGCCTTAGCCGCATGAGCATGATCCGCACTTCCGGATCCGATCTGGCGAGCTGTGCCTCCCACTGCTCAGATCTAGGTGTAAGAGGTTGCATCTGACGCTTTCCCTGGACGTGCGTACCTGGTGCGGCGGTAGGCCTACTCTCTACCGCATCTTGGGTTGCGATCGTACACCGAGCAACTTAGCCAATTTTCTCGGCAAACCTACTTTAAAGAATAGTGCCTTCAGTATAGCGTAGACACTTTCATATACGTCCTTTATGAATACCTTGGACTGCCTTAAACAAAGCAGGATTTTGTTGTACCTAAAAACTGCAACTCATATGAAATGTTGATAAACACATACTTTTATTAGAAAGTTTGAAGTGTCCTAAACAAAAACGTACATAGTAATACCATAAAAAAGGCCTGAAATGGGATCAACAATTTTGTTGCGATGATGCAGAATCAGCGAAGTCAACATGATAAAAGTGAATTTTGTATGATGACATCATAGCACGATAACAGACTTTTCAACAGGTTTTCGCGATGTGGTTGCAGTAAGAAATCCGACACATTTTAAGCACGTCAGCAGCAGTCAGTAAAAAGAGCAATTGTGTTTAGAAATGTAACTTTGCAAAATGCAAACAAGGCCGTCAAATTCCGCCTATAGAAATGTCTAACCCGTGTCCCAATAGCTGACTACTCATTCACTACGGAAGTACAGCACTTGAGAACAGTGCTTGGTGAAGAAACTTTAAAAGCAGACATGTCATTTTTATTTGTACACTGTGCACCCAAGCACCGCGAAGCCAGTAAAGCAAGAACACACCCAATGTTTGGAATGTATGGATGTTCAGATTGTGGTAGCGAGAGCCGACTCTCAAGGAAGTGGGAGGACCGGGAATACCCACTCTGGTCCTTTAGTTCTGGCCTGCATTCTTCAGTTGGAGATAACTTCAAAAGCGCCCAACGAGGTTAGTCCCCAGACTTTCCAGTGTGGGTCGCCCTTCTGAGGTGTTGCTCCCAGGCTACACTGCGCTTGACGACGCTGGTGTGGAATGAAGTACCTGCCGCGAATCGAGTGCGGGCATCGCGTATCTTCACGAGTGCATCTTCCTCGGACAGGGTGCCATCTCGGGTGAGTGCTTTCGTGAGGGAGTGCGAATATCGATATTCTTGGAATGCCAGAACGACGCTCCTTTCGTTGCAGCCGTTGACAAAGAGGGCGGCCTGGTGGACGTTCATCTGCGTATCGAGGAAGCAGCCATAGGCGTATCAGCCGGGGGGGCAAGGGGGGCGCGAGCCCCCCCCCACTGAGAAATTAGGGGGGCTCAGCCCCCCCCCCCCCCCACTTTCGACAGTGGTCACTGTCGGCTGTACGCTGGGAAACCAACAACTGAGGTGAAATTTTCATTCACAGTAATCAGTTAATCATATATTGAAAATTTTCCTACCCTTCTGTTGTGAAGATTTTCCTCGTAGGCTATTTGCGGTGCGGGCCGCCTATGCGATGCTTTCGCGCCTTGTGCTGTAGCGTTGCAGAGCAGGCTAGCGCTGAGCAGGGGCCCTAGAACATTAGATCACTCGTTCATGCCTTTATTCTACTGTGCCTGGACTGAAATTTAAATCATCGGTGATGCAAATACGGGTGGGAACGAGCAAACGTTTTATGGACCGATCTAACCGCTTCCTTCTTCAGGAAAATCATTTTCTGTCATCGAAAAGGAATAGCATCACGGCTGCTCTGTCGAAGCTGGTGCGAGCCAATGAGTGTGACGAAGTGTTTTTAATCTTTTAGTTTTGCCGTACTGGAAGCGCCAAAAAAAAGTTTCCGCTTTAGTCTCCGATCAACCTGATCAGCGTTGCTTATGATGGCTTCTAGCGATGGTGGCATCTTCCAACAAGGCGACGAATAAAGCAGTCGACTCGAGCACAGTGGGAAGCTCAGATTTTAAGCTTGCTCCGCAACTTGCTCCTCCGGACCAGGAAGATGGTGAAGGTCCGTGGTTTTCTGGACTAACGAGACTTAATTACCAGTCGGGCTAGTTGGTTTTCATTCAACTTAAATTGACTTTTACAGTGCAAAATACCACTCGGACGGGAATTAAGCTTACACGCGCAGCCCTTTTTATTTCTCTCTCTCCCTCTCTCTCTCAGCAAGAATGAGCTCACAGAGTTGTATACGCGCACACTCAGCTAATCGTCATTATGCTGCAATTGAAAATCTTTATTATACTCACATGAATCCATCTCGCCAGCTGTTAAAAGTAGCCACTGGTAATGTGATCGGCGGGCAGCCTACTTGAATTATGTTTAGAAGGAGACACTCTCCTGCTATTGCAAAACGTTTTAGGTATTGTTCAGCACATGAATGCGCTGTTTAGTGTGCATACGTCATAATAAACGCCACCACATTTCCCAGATTCGTGACGTCGTGTAACCAGGTGATATTATGGCTCACAGAAAATTTTTTACAAAATTGCGAAGAACCAATGGCCCACAATGGGCCGTATTGAGAATAGTAAATTCTCTTATTTCTTACGTGGTCGTGCATAGGTGGTCATTACGCGATGCGTTATTTTCGCGTCATTTGTTGCCTCGCGTAACTAGCAGGTGCTGTGTGCATGATCCAGTATGTTTCGACCAATCATAAGCAGCGAACTACCATTGCGGAAGGATTCAACGAGGGATTTAACGTTAAAATCGCAATCATTTCTTTAAGGAAACATTTTGGTTACACTGTTTGTATTGGCGTATTTATGAAGGTGCCGGAAGGCCCTTTCAGAAAGGTTGTAAATACATATACGATGAGTGTAAACAATGTACTACGTCCCAAACACGACAAATTATTCATTTCTTTAGAGAAAAGGGTTGACAAATTGACAATCAGAGTAATATAACAATAGTAATAATGTTAATATAGGGCTAGAAACACTGTTTGGATTATTAGCAAACAAGGCAAATTACAACCTACACAAGCCTGAATATACGCAAGAAAGTGTAGCACTTATTATGAAAAAGTATAACGGCCGTCATTCATTAAAAACAAAAAGAAAAAAAAACATGCGTGATCCCTCCATCGTAGGAATCAGTATAGCACAAAAGTAAAACGCGCCCTTACAGAGGTAATTGAATATTTGCTGTCAATTGAAATAGGAGGGTCTGCACAATCTATATTTTGGTGTTTGCCAGCTACAGAACATTTTAACGTGGATGCACCCTCGTTGACACTTGGTGGTACGTCTCCATTCCGACGACTAACGTCTGCGGTCAATGATTAAACAAACCATTGGGGTAGCTGGAGATGTTTACGGCCAGAGCGCAATCAGAGAAAGAGGCGTGATAGCCAGAAGACCGTCACATGTTGGATGCAGAAATTGGGCTAAGGTCGGACTAGAGGGAAACGCTAAGCGCGTCCTGTCGCCCCTGTAGCCAGGTCGCCATTCTTCTCGGGGCGAGCGTAAGCGAGGAACGTGGTTATTGCATTCAGGTGAGGCAGGGCCGCGTCGCAGAGCTATTTTTGGTTCAGATGGATGCTATGAGCAAGAACAACGCTTGGGCTAAGGTCGCCACCTCGCGGTGTGTTAAGGCGTTGACGAAATTGCACTACTATTGAAAACGTGCCGAATGGGACGGACGCGTAGCAACACGCGTTGGAGGCGCTAATCGTGGAGGCCACGCTAATGACGAATTGGTTTACTTTACCACTCCAACAGGGCGACACCACCTCGCTGACCAAGAGCACTGTAAGAGGAAAGTGTGAGATATAAGAGGCGCTTTTGTAAAGTCGTTAGTCTTTGGCCATGGCGCAGTGGATAGCGTGCTCGGACCTTGTTGCTGCGGAACGAGACGCCGTCGGTTCTATGCCCTTTCACGGAACTTTTTTTCTTTAACATCCGATCGTGTACACTTTTTTCGACGTCATTTCCATGACGGAAATACTTCACTGAAATCTTGGTGGACCCTTGCATAAAACACCTTGGTGTTAAAATTCAGCACATCCCATGTGTTGTGGGAATCGGTTGAAGTCAGCGCACATACGGAGTTCAGATGGTCAGTTAGAAGCGGCAATTGTTCTCTTTTCCGCTTTTTCTTCGTCGCTTGCTGCAGGCCGCCCTTTTTATCTGCCCCTCGCAGACAATACACACATTAACCTGCCCGCTGCCGGCGGCTCTCCGTCTTTCAGGTTTTTTTCCGTCGCTGACGAACACCCCCCCACACACACACACACACACATATATATATATATATATATATATATACGCACAAATCGCGGCCTACAAGTGAGGTAGGTTTGCCCCCCCACTCGCGAAAGAGTTGGTACGCCACTGGAAGCAGCTGTAATGGCCTGAATGAAGTGCACTTCAGCGTCGAGCGTGAAACAAACAAGCACAAGAGAGGACCACGACATGCATTAACATTGTTGATTTGAAAGAACGCTATCGTTGATTTCAAACTGAATTTCATTTCGCTTGCCACGCACAAGGAGTTGCACGCGAAGTCACAGTCATTTCTGGTCATGAAAACACGCATTCCTGAAAGAAAAATCAATAAATAAAAAATCCACCCAGACCTTTTGAGAGGTGTTCAAGTGATGCGTACGCATTGATTTATTGTAGGTAGCGTCCGTCCCTTTAGCCTTGTTTTCGGGCCGCTTCGCATGTCGTCTCATTTGCTCTATAGCAGGGGTCTCAAACACGCGGCCCGCGGGCCGCATGCGGCCCGCGAGGCTCTCGGTTGCGGCCCGCCGCCTGCACATGACTGACTTCACCCCACATTTTTTTTCTGATTAGGCATGGTCGTGGGCTACACAGGCCTGACTAACTTACAGCATTGTCTCCGTGAGGCATCCAACGTGTTTACCTTGTTCTAAAACACAACCGTGAAACAAAAAATTTTATTTCACACTCGACGTCCAGATTTGAGTAACTTTGGAGATCGATATGGACATGTTGTTGGAATCCTGGCACCAAATCTCCTTCTGAAATGACCGGTATATGAGATATGGAAAAGTTGTCTTTTACATGGCAGCGTTTGCTAGCAAAATGTAAAACTACCCCCCCCCCCCCCCCCCGCTCCTACCTCCTTCACGTTTGAACACCGGCCCTTGCGGGACTAAATTGCCTGACTGCGGCCCGCTGACTGAGGTGAGTTTGAGACCCCTGCTCTATAGCATCGCTGGGATGAGGAGCGGAAAAATTTATGGAAAACAACACATGCGAAATGTGCACAGGACTGATAAGACAGACGATCAACTTTGCAAGTGAGTTTGCTGGGCACAAAGAATACCCTGTGCGGCAGCCGCTTATGCGGAAGAACTATTGCACCTTTCATGAAAAGCACAAAGCAAAAAGCAAAACATACAAAAAAAAGATGGTTGATCTGAGGAGCCTAACGTGGCCTTCTTGGCTGACGCTAGGTCTTTCCTTGGCGTAGACAAAGTAGAGTCGAACCATAGCTTGTCACAGACCATACATGAATGTACAAACTGGAGCGCCAGAACTAACGTGCAAAACTGGCTGTGCCCCCCCCCCCCCCCTCCCCCCGGTAGAAGCGCGGGTCTTTCGTTGCACGTACTCGGCTTGCGCAGCAGGCAACTCCGGCGCGGCGGCTTCGCGGATTTTCTCCGCCGGTGTGCGCGGCTGACAAGCAACGGTACGTGATATGCAACAGCGCGGAGGGTTTTTGCGGACACCCGACGTTTTAAATCGAGCTTAAAGAGCTGCACTCTTAAATATAAAAGAGAACGAAAACATGATTTCATCGTGACATGATAATATCACGACAAGTGAGGTAAAGGAAATGTCATATCGGCACCTATATGACGTTTTCGCACTATATAAAACAGGATACGTATAGTTTGAGAGCACTCAATGGACTATTTCGCATTACACGAAATCGCTCGGAGTCTTATGCCAGTCGGTTGCTATCGGTTTAAGCACGAAGTTCAGAGGCTTTTTTGCGAAACCTCCTTCGCGACAACATAAGGTGGCAGACTATTAAATATGCAGATACGTGGACATTATGACTAGGTTTCTGAGCGAAACAAAAAAAAACAAACAAAAAAGCATGGTTGATTTCTCCGTCGTAACACGAAACTAACACCTGCACTTACAGTATTAGTTGAATGTTTGCTGTACGCTGATATAAAGAGCTTGCACAAAATCTATTGTTATTTGGCAGCTATAGCACCGTTTAACGTGGATGCACTCACGATGACGCTGGACGGTACTACATATTTATCCCGTTGACTAACGTCCATGATAACTGATTAAACAAACCCCCGTGGGAGCCCTAGTAGTTAACGGTGAGAGTGCAATCAGAAAAAGTGGTGTCACAGCCAGGAGACCAGCGCATATCGAATGCAGAACTTGGGCGGAGCTCACCATCCCGGGGCATGTTAAACCACCGGCGGACTAGAGGGAAACGCACCGCGCGTTGTGTGTCGCCTGAAGGCCGGCGGCCATTTTTCTCGGGGTGAGCGCAAGCGGGGAACGCGGTGTTAGAGCCAGGCGAGCATGGAGGAAAGAAACAAATGCAGTCGATGCAGGCCGGCGTCGCAGCGCTATTTTTGGTATGGATGGGCGCTTTGAGTGAGGCCGACGCTTGGGCTGAAGTCCACACATGGCGGTTGGTCCAGGCGTTGGCAAAATTTCATTTCTCTTATTGGACAACGCGCCGATTGGGACGAAGGTGCTGCAATGACGCGGTGCAGGAACTAATCGAGGATGCCGCGGCCATGTTGCATTACTTTGCTTCACCGATCCCATACGGTGACACCGCCCCACCGACCCAGAGCACTTCGAGAGAAAAGTGTTCGATATAAAAGGCGCGTCCGTAAAGCCACCAGTGTGTGGGACCATGGCGTAGTGGGTAGCGTTCGTGGCATGAGCTGTCGCGCAGCGAGATGTCGTGGGTTTGACTCGCGTTGAGAGAACTTTGCCTGTTACGTCGGATTGTGTGCTTTTTTTCGACGTCATTTCTGTGACGCAAATACATCCCTGAAGTCTTGGTGAACCCCTGCATAAAGCACGTTCGTATTAAAATAATCAGAGGCCTTCCCCTTCCCGCAGCCGCAGCCAGTGGTCTAACCACATGCGTCCTCGCCAGAGAGCGCCCAGGGGGGCAACTGCTAATAACAGCACCATGTGATCTCAACGTGTACCGCGACACCTGGGTAAAGAGGCATCGGCAGACGAGAGAGGGGGGGGCGAGGGGCACCAAAGTTTTCCGCGCGTCGTTTTTTCTGTTGATGCGATCCGACTTAACCTAGCCAGAGGCGGCATCACCTTAAAAAAACAAAGAAAAAAACCATCTAGTTAACACGAGATATTTGTGGGTAAATGTCTCAAACGCGCTACCGACTACACGCAACAAGTCCATATGAAACGACTTGCAAGCGCAGTCAACATGCGTAGTGGAATCTCACCATGTTACGACGCAGAGCTGCCTTGATGGTGAATAGATTGGCGTGGTTGTAGCCGCCCACTTTCATTTCGAGAGATACGAGTTCGCGGTTGCGCAGAATGGACGCGTCTAACATGCGGCAGATTGGCCGCACTTGTTTCCTACCCTCCTCGACGTCTGCGAAGGAAATGGTGAAGTAGTTGATGCACCGGTTGTTCCTGATCAGCTCGCCTAGCGACGACACGACGACGTCGCTGAAGGTGAAGTTCTTTATGTTAAGGACACGAACGCTGCCATTAAGTGCGAGCGCTCTGAGCAGGCGGGCGCCATCGTCCTCGGGTAGATTGGTGTTGAGGGTCAAATCTCTGCAGCGACAAACAAACAAACAAAAAACAGCAACCAGGGGTTCACTGAGGAGGAAGAACTCAGTCGGGAGTTTATTATTCGGGGCCAGCTCATGAGACCAGAAACTATGCGCTACATCTTATACCGCTCGTTACAAATAATTTGTCATTTACGTTTCTTTTCTGAAAGCATCTTTGTTAAAAAGTAATAACTGGCCACTAAATAACTAGAAACGCTTATTTGTCCTCTTACGTGAGTAGTTTCACTACGCTAACAACACTGGAAGAAAGAATGATAGTGTTATTTGGACGAGGAATGACAGCATAAAGAAAATTCGAGCGTGTTCACTTGACCTCTAAAGGCGCATTCCGACAATGTCACTGTGTGCATCGCTTACTTGAAGCAAAGCAAATCGCGCGAGTGAACTTGAACTCTTGGGCTCTGAAAGGATAACAGCTGCGGCGCAAGTAAAAAATAATCGTACCTCAAATACTGCGTGGCTGCCAGGACATCGACCAGCTTTTGAACCACATCATGGTGCACGAGGTAGCCGCACTCTATTTCGGCTTCGAAATTGGTGCGGCTGGCTGCCAGAGCGTTCAGAAAAACCGTGGCGTCGCCGGGCGCCCGCCTATTCAGTTCACAAAAGGATGTGCTCCTCTTGCACAATTGAACGCCCTCAGCGAAGTCGGCGCCGTGGGGGGCCTTGCCAGCTGATATCCAGGCGAGAGGCAACTTGGAGATCGCGGATGATGTTAAAAAATGGCTCCATCACACCGACGGTTTGCCTGCCTACGATGGAGAACGCGAACGTTCCCACACTGCTGTTCACCTGCAAGACAAGTTAGACATCGCGGATGTAGTAAACAAAAAATTCACAGCATATCCACGGGATGAATGATGATGAGTGGGGCGAAGCTCCCGAGGGAATCGTCGGTAAACCGTGAATCTTCCGTGAATTCTGCCCAGTACATCAACGTGAGATCGGGCGCGTTTATACTAAAGGGTCGATGAGAGTCTTGGCGACTTGCAGCTCACTTTAATTTTACATGTGCGCTGTGAATTTTTATTCTTTAATCACGCACAGGAGAAATCTCACACCGGCGCTACCTTGGAGGTCAAAATCCAGTGCCTATATATACGGGGTGGTCAGTGAACGGTTGTGCAGCGCGAGCAGTCGGTTTTTGCATCAAGAAACTCGCTAGCAGACGCTGCCTGCGTCGGCGTCGCGAGGCGAGAGAGGGGGGGGAGGCAGAGCACGTGGGGGGGTGGAGACAGCGCCGTGGGGGGGGGGGGGGGGGGCAGAGCACGGGGGGAGGGAGACAGAGCCCTCTATTGTACGATAAGGGAACACTACGGGGTACAGAGGGTGGTTGACGACCGACGCCGCTCGACAACCGGCCAGGTCTCGCCATAAGGAGCTTCGCCCCTAATAAAACCATAGTGCGAACGACAGTAGTGAGTCGCATTCAAGTGAGTATTGATCACTTGAAGGACTGATCCATCGTGATGACCGGGTTCGATTGGGTTGCGTTTACACGTAGCAAACGTCAGTCGATGAAAAGCAGAGCAACGAAGATTTCGCCGTACTAGACGTTACGGCTTCAGTGAATATTTAAATAAATGCTAAAAACTTGGAAGCAATATTTTTTTTTAACTTGCTTTGGCAGTAACTGGTTTAGGTAATGCGATCCTGTACAAAACGTTGGAAGCAAGAGACCTCATTTTCTTCGCTTTTGAGTGGTTGCCAGTATGTTTGCATTTTATTCTTTTTTTATTTTATTAGCGGCTCTGGCTCAACGTTACTAGTAAGTCGCCTACAACAGCAGGTAAAATCATTCTGACCTTAATAAGCCTGGTCAAAGAGGGAACACAAGGCAAGGACTGCGTTTGTATATTGTTGTGATACACATCACGTGTAGAACATTTTTCATAATGTGTCAGTCTGGCGCAGGCATATCTGGCTTTACTGAGCTCACTTGTCTCTGTCACTAGCCTTTGAGGGCACTTTAGATTCGTTGCTAGCAGTTGCACATTTCATGCATACGTTACACCCTACCCGCGATCCATAATTTCAAAGTATATGCATGTATGAACACCATAAACAAGAGCAGTCAGCACTTTTCTTGCGCTAGCAGTCAGCACTTCTGTTGTCCGCGAGCTTATTCCGCGTTGAATTTTTTAAATGCGCATGCATTTCTTAGTCGGGCTACGTCAGGCATCCGGCGTTGTCCGCGGAGGAGGAGGATAGGTTGAGGAGGTGTGCGCGCCGGCAGGTGTTATCTCTCCGCTCTCACTCCCTCTCCCATAGCAACAGCTGCGGGCGCGCGCGCTTATCCTCGCCCCTAGCAACAGCAGCAGGTGGTGCGGGCGGAGTAGCGGAGAGTGAGTGGAGAGCAGCAGCGCGTTCTGGTGTGTGAGGGCGCTCGCATCGCGGAAGCTCGGCGGAGCTCCCGCGTGTGTGGAGAGAGTGTAGCATAGCGTAGGTGCAGTGCTTCGCCGCTCCTTCTCTCGCCATTCGCTCTCTCTCCTCCCTGCGCTCCACTCTCCCGTCCGCTCGCTCGCACGTATATATAAATGGAGTGAAGCGCGCGCGAAATGCATTCGCATATTCTCACGATTCCCTTCGGGGAGGTGGGGGGCATTTTTTTACACAGTTTCCCCTAGTAGCTGGCATTCAGGCACTTTTTCAGCAACGAGTATGGTGGTTGCGCAACCGTGAGTTTCTAGAACCTTTTTTTCTCGTAAACTGGGTACAGGGTGTTACTAAAAGGTCAAATAAGAAGCCATGCTCGCTTACATCTGCAAAGCTTGCGACGTAGCAATCAGTCAAGCGGTTGCAAAGTCGGCTCGCGAAAGTTTGGACACTGGTAACAGTTCCGCATGCAGGCTGCGTTCGTGTCGCCACTTTAAAAAAATAGATGGTTTGCGTAGTTCTGGAGCTCACGTTGAAGCTATAATATTACCGTTCATATTTATTAGTCCGAGGACGAGATTTGAGAGTATACAGGTGATGGATGTGTAACCACTAAAAGCGCTTCAAGCCACGTGACGGTGATGAACGTAGTGAAAGGTGCAGAAGAGCAGTTACGCCAGCACGCACTGCTCAAGTTAACTTTCCAAACCTGAAATTCCACCCGCCCACTAATCAATCAATCAATCAATCAATCAATCAATCAATCAATCAATCAATCAATCAATCAATCAATCAATCAATCAATCAATCAATCAATCCGTCCCTCCATCCATATCAAGATAGATATACGTGTGGCACCATACGCTGGAGCGCATTAAATCAGGAGGCCCGACGGTGCAAGACAATAGACACACGTCGCGGTACGTAAGAAATTCGCAGAAGAATGCGCCTTCATGACGAACAACTTGATAGCGTGGGACACGGATAACCATGTAATCAAGCATGGACAAAAGCAGTAGTGATTTGAAAATAAGTGGAGTTACGTTCTCGGCTTCCTGAGAAAGTTTGAAGGCTATTATAGAACTGTCTCCTACGTTAGTATTTATTTATCCCGAATAGTTGAAGCAAGATCGGCGGGCGGACTCACATCGACGCTCGCGACAGTTGTGAGATTTGCCAGTCGCCCAAACTTCGGTACAACGGGACGTGTCTTCAGCGTCTCAAAGGTACGGCAGTGGCGCAGAACATTCGAGACAGAGGTAAGATCTTCTCTACCTATCAGGAAGTTGTAAACATCTTCGGCGATACCTTTGAGAAGATATCCGACCTTGTCTTCTTCCGACATCCGCGGGTTTATAATCTTGCACAGCTTGAGGACTTCCTCTATATATGTGGTGCAAGTATTTATTTATTTATTTATTTGTGTATTTATTCATTTACAATATCTCAAAGGCCACTAGTGAAGGATATTCAGATGAGGGCTGCGCCATATTAAAGAGGTTAAATGATCAGATTCTCTGTCAGTACAAAAAAACATGGGTGATCCCTCCGTCATAGGAATCGGTATAACAAGAAAGTGAAACGCGTCCTTACAGAAGTAGTCGAATGTTTACTGCACATTGATATAAGAGAGCTTGCACAATGTCTATTGGCGTGTTGACAGTTATAGCACCCTTTAACGTGGATGCATCCACGTCGACACTTGATGGTACATCTGTATCCCGACGACTAACGTCTATGGTGAACGATTAAAGAAACCCTCGTGGTCATAGATGATTGTGGTAGCTGTACGGTGAGAGCGGAGTCATTGAAAGCGGTGTGACAGCCAGCAGAGCGTCAACGATTGGGCGCCGAACATGGGCTAAAGTCGCCTACTTGCGGCATGTTAGAGTTATTGAACGCTGCCCGACCAGAGGGAAACGCAACGCGCGTCGTGTCTTCCCCGTTGGGCGGCCGCTATTTTTCGCGGGGCGAGCTAAGAACATGGCTAGGGACGCGGAGTTAGGGCCACGCGACGCACTCGCGCGTCGCACAGCTATTTTTGGTATGGACGGATGCTACGAGTGTGGTTGCTAGGGGTAAGGTCACCACCTGGCAGTGTGTTAATGCGTCGGCAAAGTTGTACGTTTACTATTCGAAACACGCCGAATGGGACGGACGCGCAGAAACAACGCTTTGAAGAAACTAATCGTGCATTTCACGGTCACAATGCATTACTTCTCTTAGCAAGAGCACTGTGAGAGGACAGTGGTAGATATAAAAGGCTTGTTTTTAAAGCCTGCAAAGTATGCGATCGTGGCGCAGTGGATAGCGTGCCCGGCATCTCTTGTCGCGGACCTAGAGGTCGTAGGTTCGACTCCATTTGACGGAACTTCTTTCTTTGTCTTCTGATCATGTGTATTTTTTCGACGTCATTTCCGTGACGGAAATACGTCACTCAAATCTTGGTGGACCCCGGCATAAAACACTTTCGTGTTAAAAAAAAAGAACGAAGCCATCTCTATGTTGAAATAAAACAACGCGGGAAGTTTGCACTAAGACGCGCAAAGCTTGGCACAGCGAAGCACGGGCCCGTAGCCACTCGTACTTCAGTCGACCGACACGTCTAGCTTCGAGTGCGAGGCCCAACCCATCAGTGTGTCGGCACAATCGGACGCAGCCTGGCTACGCAGTGTAGAGGGGAGGTTGCGCGCGATGCCTCCGTCGGTGCGTGTGGCTCAGCTACTGGGCATGCGCGGTGTGGCCAGGTGGTGCGGTATCTGGTAGCTAGGCCACACGATGCTTGCTTACTCTTTCTTTCTATCTTATTTTCTTTCTCCCTCTATTTCTTTCTCTGTGACTGATCTTGCTTCTTCGTTCGTTATATCTTTGTTTCTTTCTCTCTTTCTTTCGTTCTCTCTGCACTCGTTCTCTCACCAATCACGGTTGTAACAGACCACGCCAGAGCGGTGAGTAGTGGTATTTTCCCGAATTCTGTGGCACACATCCGTTCATGATGATGATAGTTTTTTGCGGAGCAGGGACGTTGTCCTGCGAGCTTTAACACCTGCGATCTTAAAAAATCGTTGGCTCTCCCGCGATATAGATTCAAACTTGACATGCCTACCGGCAAATCTGGTTGCAAATGATACCAGCCACAACCTCTAATATCTGGGGTTCAACGTCCCAAACCACGATATTGTCACGTGCTCGTGACGTCGACGAAGGCAGAAGTCGGTAGGTCCAAAATGAAACTGTTTATTAGGCCGAACTTGTGGCCGGTAAACAGAAAGTCAGATTACAGCAATACACACTGCACTGATAGCGGCGAACAGAGCGTCGGCCGTCGATGAACTGAACATCGTTGGAACGCGCCGGCTTTCATAACTCACGCGTCGAACATTCTTGTCTTATCTGTGGTCGTCGCGCAAGCTCTCGAATAATCTTGGGTGTTCGCGTCTTGCGCGCAATCTTAACAAAATGATCTACTAGAATCGTGAACCTTCTCGAACACTGCAGGCGCGGTTTGTTCACAGTCTTTGTGGGCGTAAACCGAATACAGTAAAAGAAACGCGCGTGGCAATATAAATACGACAGACGCCTTAGTGGAGGGCTCCGGAAATTTCGACCATCTGGTGTTCTTTATCGTGCACTGACGTCGCACAGAACACGGGCCCAGTAGCGTAGCCAGAAATTTTTTTCGGGGGGGGTGGGGGGTTCAACCATACTTTATGTATGTTCATGCGTGCGTTTGTATGTGTGCGTGCATATATACGCAAGCAAAACTGAAAAATTTCGGGAGGGGAGGGAGGGTTGAACCCCCCCCAACCCCCCCCCCTTGGCTACGCCACTGCATCGGCCTCTAGCATTTCGCATCCCGCGAAATGCGACCAACGCGTCGTCTGGTTCAGTGCTTGGAGAGCTCTACAAAGCGCTACACTGCACAATGTGATCGCCGCGGCCGGGATAGAACCCGCGACCAGTAGCCAAGCATGTAACCGCTACACCACCGCGGCACTGTTGCTCAACAACCATGCGTTTCAAACAACTCGTCCAGTTTTCCATCCTTCTTAGGCGCCACGCTGTGCCTTGCGCTGGACGCACTAAGGCGCCATCTCTTGAAGGGGGGCGGCAATCCGCGCCGTGAAATCACTGCCTGCACAATTACCTCCGTCCGCCTCGTAGTTTTGAAGAGCACGGGTGTGGGGCTGGAGTTTAAAAGAGCAAGTGTATGGTGCTCTGTATCAGCTTTTCGAAAGTGGCTGTTGGAAATTTCGAATAAAACACCAACGTTCAGAAATATGCACATTAAAGGGGTACTGACACAAAATTTTGTGGCCGAGATGGCCTGCGGGATCGATTCACGTGAGCCTACGTAAATCGCCACCAAAACTCAACAGAAAACATTGCCACAAACGCTCCTTTCTATGTTTTATGTTGCAGCGTATTGGACGTGTTCATACCATTGACGATCAGCGCAAATAGGTCACGAAAAACGAGAAACTGCACGTGTTGATACTGCCTTGCGCAATCCGCGCCAGAATGTCTGAGAGCATTCTAGATAGCTTTCGGATCATCTGTTCGGCTTGAGCACGCAAACACGAACAGCTGAGTTTATTCTAGAACCAACTCGGCCATCAGCGATACCACTCAAACGTTCGACGCCGCGTGTATAAATCCGAGGAACGTCGCGACGGATCAGTTTTTCGATGGCCGACGTTGTGTTCGCCGATATCAGTGTACAGCGCGCATTGATTGCATTGTTTCCAGCGCGCATTGTTTCCATTTCGCGGCCACATATTCGTCCAAATAAAACACGCCGACTGCTGCCTTCGTCAACGTCACGACCGCTTGATAATATAGCTTGGGAAGAATTCATCTTAATTTTGAAGTTCTTGTGCGCGATTCAGCGCTATACGTCACACCTCGTGACATTGACATCTAAGGTGACCTGAAGGTGACGCCCCTCTTCCGAGACGTCGTCAATGCCTCTGAGCTCCCAGCTGGCGCCGCTATTCATAGGACGTCTAAGTAACCAGTGCGCTGGTGCCACGCTTGCGCCACCAGGTTACTGTTCGGCGCCCGTTCGCAAGTCCGCGCCCGATACGAACGTGTGGAAGCTTCCAGAAAGTCGTTGCCACCAGGAGCTGACCACAATGACAGCGTAGCACCCCCGGTAGGCAAAAGAACGCCAGTTGACGACGTATGTAGAGCGGAAGTGCGTCAGTTTTATGTGCCGTTTCACACGCTAGATTGCGTTAATTGTACCCGGCGAATTGTTCTCGTATCACTACAAAAGCGAAACAGACTGGTTGGCAATAATCAGACTAATTAGTTGACAGTCGCGCACTGCAGCAAGCGATAAGCCGTGTTAGGACTAAGGAGACTACAGCAATATATGGCGCCAAAAACAAAAAAAAAAGGCAACGCCTAACAAACATTTGTGCCAGTGTTCGTTAAGAGTAACTCGCAAGCAATATTGTTGTAACTTCTCTGAGCAGTACCTAGCGCATTTACCGCGGTCCTGTACAAAGTGTTGCGGGCCAGAGCCTAGATTATCTAAAAGTTGTACGTGGATGCCTTTTCTGTTTTCGCTCTCGCCACAAGGCCCAGAAGATCTCGTTTGTGGGCCCGGATAATGGTGCCGGCGTTTAGCTAATGTTCACTCGAAATTTCCGGACAACGGGAGCTCAAATACTTTCAGGCTTAAATGCAGCATTATGTAGAGGTATCCGCATTTAGCACAGCCTAAAATAAATATTCTTCCACCAATCGTCGCCCGCACTTCTATGCTGTCTTTCAGGCGTAGACGCATCAAACACTCATTATACCACGAATGCACTCGTGCGCTTGCACAGTATAATCGGTACTCGCCTGCAAGGCGTCAACCATTTCGCAGCACCCGCTGACACCAATAGCGTTCTTCTTCACGTCTAGCTTCCTCAGACGGGTTTCATGGCGCATGTTGAGTGCCGCAGCAGTCGCAAATGTGCCTTTCAGGTCGCATCCGGATACCGTGAGGCTGAGCAGGCCACCTGCGCCCGAAGATCGCCGTTGGTACTACACTGATTACAATTTCAACAGACAGTTTTATTCGTTGGTAACATATTAAACTCTTCCTAACGCATGAAGGAGAGAGCCATGCTTCGTGCTTCGTAATGCAGTTGGTCATGGGTTCTCAAAGTGGTTTCCACGGAACCCAGGGGTTCGGTGAAGGAGATCTTAGGGTTCCGCGAGTGGACAAAACGAATGCGAAACCCGCCCCCTTTTTACCCCCATGAGCAACTAATTTATTTATTGAGACCAGCAAATTACCATAGCATTTTTTCATTTAACGAAGCCATATCGCACGCCGCATCCGCACTTCGTGTGTCTGCGGGTAGCGAAAGACCCACGTGGTAGCAGCACTGAAGGTTTGCCGTCTAATGTTTGTTTGTTTGTTCGGGTTTATTGGCGCAAAAGCGACTTAGGCTATGCTGCGCCAAGAGCAGGGTCTGATAGGGATCAAAGATAGTGGGACAAATCCGGCGTTATTTACAGTCTGTTAAGATAGCCGACTTCACTTAAAAAATTCTTGACATTTGCGAGAGGCACAAGCGCATCGTCTCCTAAGATGAAAGTTGGGTGTAAAGGTATGCACGTTTTATATAGTTCGTTGAAATGTTTGCGTCTCTGCGTTTCGATATGTGGGCATGTAATTAGAATGTGCAATACTGTTAGTGGAGCGTAACAGTTTTCGCATGTTGGCTGCGCCTCTTTCGTGAGTAGATAACTGTGTGTGAGGTGAGAGTGTCCTATTCGAAGTCTGGCTATTATGACTTCCATGAAACGTTCTTGGTGATAGCAGGTTTTCCATTCTCCGAGTACCGGTTTGACGAGGTGCAGTTTGTTAGTACACTGTGTGTTCCACTGACTCTGCCATTTGTCAGTCAGAGCTCTGCGAATAGCTTGAAGCCCGTCCCTCACAGGTACTTTTATATTTGATACTGTTTGATGTTTGGCCTTAGCGGCCCACATGTCCGCCTTTTCATTTCCAGGGATCCCAACGTGACTTGGGACCCAGCAAAAACGAATTGAGTGATTCGGATTTAAATGCGAAAGTGTGTGGAGGATGTCGCCAAGGAGAGGTTCTCGTTCAGATTTTAAGTTGAGAGCTTTGAGAGCACTTAGCGAATCTGTGTAGATGACTGCTTTTTTGTGTTTTTCCGTTACAACTTTCTGCACAGCCATCCATAAAGCGTAACACTCAGCTGTAAAAATAGAAACAAATAGCGGCAGCCGCATTGTCTGTTCCCATGTTTCTGATACGACGCTGCATCCCACGTATTCATGTGTCTTTGAACCATCTGTGTAAAACTCGTTGTAGGCGCTGTATGTTTCTTGTATTGAGCGGAATTCCTGTCTTATATGCTCGTGTGCGCTTCTCTGTTTCTTAAGGTGTGTCAGAGAGATGTCTAGAAAACGTGTGAAGTCGCACCAAGGAGCTAATCTAGTTGGCCTTTCTGCAACAGTAAGTGCCTCTTCTGGGATATTGCACTCGCGACACTTTTCTTCGTGCCGAAGTATGAGAGGTTTGATGGCTTGTGGTTTATTTGCATATTGTTTTCTTGTGTTACAGTGGTTGAGAATGTTATAGCATATATGCTCCGGTGATGATCGAACTCTGAGCACGTAAGTCAGCATGAGTTGTGTTCTTCTTTGTTCAAGCGATGGCTCATTTGTTTCGGCATACAGACTCGGAACAGGGGACGTTCTGTAAGCGCCTGTTGCCAAGCGTAGGCCTAGGTTATGCACTGGCTCTAGTTTTCTGAGGTACGACTGTCTGGCTGAACCATATACTACGCAACCGTAGTCAATTTTGCTGCGTATTAAGGATCGGTATATGTGTAAAAGACACTTCCGGTCAGAGCCCCAGCGTTTCCGTGACAGGACTTTGAGCACATTTAGCGCCCTATTTGAATTAGTTTTTAAAGTGTTTATGTGTGCAAGAAAGTTTAGCTTCCTGTCAAACATAATCCCCAGACACTTGTGTTCTTTTTTGACTGGTAGGGGAGATTGGTGCATTGTTAGGACAGGGTCTGGATGTAGGCCCCTTTTCTGGGAGAAGTCCACAGCAACAGTTTTTTCGGCAGAGAAACGGAAGCCGTTTTCGGTTGCCCATTGTGTTAGTTTGTTTATTGTGATTTGAACTTGTCGTTCGCAAGTAACCATGTTCGATCCTCGGTAAGAGATCTGTAAATCATCGACATATAATGAATGCATGAAAGAGCGTGGGATTATTCTATTTATCGAGTTCATTTTCACGACGAAGAGAGTTGTGCTTAGTACGCATCCCTGCGGTACTCCATTTTCTTGGAGGAAGACACGTGAAAGTGTTGTTCCTAGACGGACTTGGAAAGTTCGATTTGATAAAAAGTCGGCTAGACATTTCAGCATTTTCCCGCGGATCCCCATATCAGCCAAATCTCTTAATATGCCAAATCTCCATGTAGTGTCGTATGCCTTTTCTAAATCAAAGAAGACTGTAAGGCAGTGTTGTTTATGTAGAAAGGCGCTTCGTATTTCGTGTTCTAGCCGGACAAGATGGTCTGTTGTTGAGCAATTCTTTTTATACCCGCATTGATGAATGTCAAGTAGATTTTCTGTTTCTAGAGTGAATGCAAGCCTTGCATTTACGACGCTTTCGTAGGATTTCGCTAAACAGCTTGTGAGGGCGATGGGCCGGTAGCTGTTAGAGGACGTGGGTGGTTTTCCGGCTTTTAAGAAAGGTATTATGATTGCGTTTTTCCATGATTTTGGTATAATGCCTGTGTCCCATATTTTGTTAAAAAATTTCAGTAGAGCTTTTGTGGATGCAAGTGAGAGGTGGGAAAGCATGGAATAATGAATGCGGTCCTGGCCAGCCGCCGTTTTCTTGCCTGAGCTAAGCACTCTGCTTAATTCCTGAAGTGTTATAGGAGCATTGTAGGGCTCCTGCGATGCTCCTGTGATAGGCAATCTTTGTTTCTCTGCAGACTGTTTGTGTTTTAGAAATGCGTTAGAGTAATTAGCTGAGCTTGAAATATTATAAAAGTGTTCGCCTAGTATGTCAGCTTGTTCTTGCAGTGTTGTTTGCGTGCCTGGAGCTGTGAGTAAAGGAATGGCATATGAAGAATAATCACCTCTGAACTTCTTCACACGCTCCCACATAGTTTTCGATTTGACTGAGCTGTTAATTGAGGACACATATTTTTGCCATGACGATTTTTCCGCCTGCCTCCGGACATACCGCGCTTTGGCCTTAGCTTGTTTGAGGTTTATTAAGTTTGTGTAGGTGGGGTATCTTTTTAAGATACCCCATGCCTTATTTTGTTGTTTCTTTGCCTGTGTACATTCTGGTGTCCACCAGGGGTTTATCTTCTTTCGCACAGTGTTCGATGATTGTGGTATTGCTTTTTCTGCCGCTGTGATTAGTAATGTTGTGAGTTTCTCGTTCATTTCGTCAATGCTCATTTTGGGTGTAAGTGCGTCTTCGAGTTTCGCGTTCTTCTTAAAGAGAGGCCAATCCGCGTCTTCCAGCCTCCAGCGGCGTGGTTTTGATCTGATGATAGGAAAAGCGGAGGTCATTTTGATGATGGCAGGCAAGTGATCGCTTCCATATGAGCTGTCGTGGACCTCCCAATTAAAATCATTAAAAACACATGGCGAGCAAAAGGCCAAATCGAGACAACTGAACTTTCGTGATGTAGGTGAGAAATACGTAGGTGAACCAGAGTTCAAAAGACATGTGTTGGTTGATAGGATGAAATCTTCTATGATTTGCCCTCTGTTGTCTGTTTTCTCACTGCCCCATAGAGTAGAGTGGGCATTAAAATCGCCAACTAAAAGGAACGGTTCTGGTAGCTGTGCTTTTAAGTCATAGAATTGTTGGACAGTCACGTGTTCATGAGGGGGGAATATAAGCTGAACAGATGGTGATGACTTTGTGGGATAAAACCGTAACAGCTGCAGCTTCGAGAGAGGTATTTAATTTGATTTCACGGGTAGGAATGCCTCCTTGTACGATTATGGCAACTCCTCCTGACAGCCGACTGGCGTTTTCGCGGTCCTTTCGAACAACCGTAAAACCTTTTAAAAAATTGATGTTCTTCGGGCCTAGATTGGTTTCTTGTAGACAAAGTGCTACAGGTGAGAAGTTCTGTATAACATCTTTAATGTCCCCCAAATTGTGTATAAGGCCTCTACAGTTCCAGTGTATTATGAAGGTCATGATACCAACCAGAAAGAAGCGGCTCGATTGATGTCAGCAGAGTGTACATAAAACTATAAACGCGGGTGACAAGATGTAAAGTAAACGAGAGGGTCAAGGAACAAACAGAAAGTGGTCATGTACCCTTTCCTGGGGCACTGACCTGTTGTCGGGACCCTTTTCCCCTGCCAAGGGGAATCGGGGGGCTGGACAGACTGTTTTGGAGGCTTGCTGGCGGTAGCAACCTCTCCGGTCTCTTCTGTGTCTGCAGGGCATACCTCCATTGAGTCAGCACCGCAAAGGCGCTCCTCGTTGGAGGTGCTCGGCACGTGTGTTGACTTTTTTTGTAGGGAGCTTTCCCTTCAGCACCGTTAGTGAGGTCTGTGTGCTCTCCAGGCTACGCTGGCTCGTACCAGCAGCAGTGGAGACCATCAGGCCTCGAGTGGAAAGTGCACATTGTGCACCTCCCGACTCTCTACGTGAGGGCTGCAGTGCCGACACTAGATCCTGTAGTTGGACCTGAGTGCCGACCGACACCATTTGCGGTACCCGCCCTCTCTGTACCGCTTGGCTGTAGGAGCCTTTCTGGGCAAAATCTACTCGTTTTCTAGCTTCAGGGTATGAGATATTTTCATGTACCTTCAGTGTGTTGATTTGTTTTTCTTTTTTCCACACGGGACAGGCTCGAGAATATGCGGCATGTGGGCCCTCGCAGTTGATGCAACGCAGATCGTTGGTGCATTCCTCATCGCTGTGGTCGCTGAGACCGCACTTCACACACGTGGCTTTTCCTCGGCATGACTGTGACCCATGTCCGTACCTTTGGCACCGGAAGCATCTTCGAGGATTCGGGACATAGGGTCTCACTTTCAGGTGTAGGTAGGCGGCGTGTACCGCAGCTGGAAGGGTTGTGCTCGCGAAAGTTAGCACTACATGTCTTGTTCTGATTTCTTTTCCTTCCCTTCTGATGATAATGTTGTGAGCGGAGATCACTCCTTGTTCAGCTAAGGCTTCGGTTATTTCTTCGTCAGTGCATTTTACGAGATCATTGTCAGAGATCACGCCCTTGGTATAGTTCAGTGATCTGTGTGGTGTGACAGACACTTCATGGTCACCTATCTTCTTTAGTTTCTTGATATTGTTGCTCTGCTGCTCATTACGGACTTCAATCAAAAGGTCACCGGAACTCATTTTCCTGGCGTCGTAGTCACCGTTAATGCATTCTTTGATGGCTTTGGCGATAGGGAAAGGCGATATGTCTTGGATTGGTGTTGTACTCTTAGAAGTGATGATGAAAAATTTGGTGAAGTTGTTGCATTTGGATGTGAAATCCTTGGTTACTTCGGTGCGACCCCGCTTTAGGTGTCGATCAGTTTTGGAGGGGGTGGAGTTTTTATCCATAAAAAAAATGTAGTGTTCGGTAGTCATGCTGGCCGCCCACCTTGGAGCCCAACCAGGGAGTGTATTGTAAGCACTAGCCATACATAACTACTATAACCATACATGACCAGCCAAGGGAGACTGGTCACGCATGGTTAACCCTTGCCACCAGGAAAATGAAGGTAAACAGAAAGAAGAAGGAGACAGGATAGATTCATAGTATCAGAGAAAGGCGAAGATGTAAGGAGAGAGAGATAGGAAAAGGTGACTGCCGATTTCCGCCAAGGTGGGTCAGCCCGGGGGTGCCGTCTACGTGAAGCACGGGCCAAAGGGGTGTGTTGCCTCCGCCGGGGGGGCCTTAAAGGTCCAATCACCCGGCGTCGGCTCAACCCCCCAGGATCCCCTTTTCCCCGGACACGGCTCAGCCACGCACGGCTAGGCGTGGGAGGAGGTCGAAACCCCCCGTTAGCTCGGGTCCGTGGTGTCGCCACACACCAAACGCCTGCTTGCGCAGACGCCCCTGCGGGGTTTTTTGCCGTCTAATGTACGTCATGAAACTCGTGATTTGCGGACCCGTGGTGACAGAAGGCGCGGAGCACTAGTGATTCTCTCGTGAGCGTTGAGACCAATGCGAACGAGATTGCACCTCGGTGTATCGCTATGTGATAAGGCATGCGCCGAAGCCTTCTGTATTTCAGTTACCAGGCGAGAGATATGCCATCTCTTTTTACCCTTGGCCACACGTGTTGGTCTGCCTATATAACCGAGCCTCACATAAACTTTACCGTTCTTTCACCCATCGGATGTCGGCCTGTCACTATGTCGAAATGCAGCACAACGCCCACACGAACAGCATAACAGCGAACAGCACAACGCCCACACAATGCGCCCATACGAAAGTGAAGTTTTGGGAGTTACGGCACCGAAAAGGATGTTCTGGAGCCTCCAGACCATTTTCGCATCACAGGTGATGTCTCCAAAAACTGTCAGCTATTTAAGCAAAAGCTAGAGCTCTACATTACCATAGTGAAATATCAAGACAAACCTCTCAGCGATGCTGCAAAGACGGCAATACTGCTGTCCTTGGCCGTTGATGAAGTTCTCCAAATATTCAACAATTTTGCTCTGAACTCGAAATGATGGCGCAAATGTTAGACAGGGACGAAGAAGACACGTAACACACGGACAAGCGCACATTTTGCTCTTAATGAAGGTGAAATCAGAGAAGATTGCAAGGCCGCCGTAGAGAAGTTAGAGAACTACTGGAGCGCACAGACAAATAAGTGTACGAGCGGTACTTGTTCCGGAAGAGAATGCAGGCAGCAGGGGAGACCTTCGAACACTTTGTGCGCGACGTGAGGAAGCTGGCCCGGAAATGCAATTTCGAAGGGTTGGTCAACTCCATGATCCGCGATCAAATAGTAATTGGAGTCCACAATGAAACCCTACGCACGAAGCTTCTCCAAGACAAACAGCTAACAATGGCTAAAGCGGAGAAAATGTGCAAGGCATTAGAAGCAGCACCTCTCCAAAACGAAGGATCTGCTCAAAAAGAAGAACAAATAGATTCGGTGCAGATGACGCAAGGAATAAGATGGCCTCAAGGCAAACCCAAGAGCTCCGAGTGTGGTAGGGTGCACAAGCCACGGAACTGTCCTGCCTATGAATGAGCGTGTGCGAGCAAGTTTTCTGAACGTTGACACCGGTTGACAAGCAAAGCTACTGCCATTTTCTACCTACAAGAACATGAAACCAAGACTCCCCCTCAGACAGAGCAGTTCAAAGCTATGATCATACAGCTGATCCATATTCGGGCATTTGGGCGTCATCAGCGAACAAGTTGTCATCGGGTACCAAAGCTGTAAGCTGAATTTTTTCGTTGTCAAGAAGGGATACCAGGCGCTGCTTGGGCTGCACACGACGGAACAGCTCGGATTGATTACCAGAAAGATGGATACTGTAACAAACAGTTCTAAAAAAACTTCAGCAATACAGCGAGGGTTTCCAAGGTACCGGCTGCATTAAACGCCAATGCAAGATCGTGCTCAAGGAAGGCTCAATTACAGTTGCACAAACAGCCAGGCGTGTTCCCTAGACCCTGGGGGGAACCACTGCGCAATGAACTGAGGCGAATGGAAGAAGCCCAAATTATTGTCAAGGTCTACGAGCCGACTGATTGGGTGAGCCGTTTATTATTAAAAAAGAAAGACGGAAAAGTAATACTCTGCATGGATCCTAGAAGGATCAACGAATGCATAGAAAGAGAGCATTACAAGGTGCGACTGCGCGAGGATATACAAGTAGAATTGGCAGGTGCGAAAGTGTTCAGTGGTCTCGATGCGAAAGCTGGGTTTCATCAGATTCTACTTGATGACAGGACATCAAGAATTTGCACAGTTTTTGCAACACCATTCGGCAGATATCAATTTTTAAGCCTGCCCTTTGGTATCTCATCTTCGTCCGAAGTTTTTCAGAAAATGTTGAACGAAATCTTCCAGTCCTTGCCTGGCATTCAGGGTAGACGTGGATGACATTTGGTACGGGGAATGTGAAGAGAGCAGCATGACAGAGGTTTCAAAAGCGTGCTTGAAACATCGAAACGAGCTGGATTAACACTTAAAGCAGAGAAGTGAGAAGTGGTCGCCGAAGAAATTGAATTTTTAGGTGATGCGATCTCTATTAATGGAATAAAGCCTAACCGCCAACTTGTCAAATGCATAACGGACATACGAGCGCCAACCCACAAACGCGTAGTGCAGCGATTGGTCGGCGTAGCCAATTATTTTTCCAAGTATATTCCTTCTTTAGCAGAAAGGGCGCCTGGTTTGCTCAAGTACTGCAGATTGGGCAAGTTGGTGCATTATCATATCGTACTGGTTCCTTCTACGCTGTTGACTCTTTTCCGCATGCTCAAACTGAGCTGCGCTATACCAGTACGATATGGTTTGCTCAGTTTAAACAAGGATGGCGCAATTTTTCAATGGACTCCCAGCCACGAAAAAGAATGGCCAGAAGTATGCGAATGCCTAAGCAGAGGGCAGGTCTGGCATTTTTTGACCCTCTAAAAGAAACAAAGGTAACGTCAGATGCGTCACTGGCTGGGCTCGGCCCTTCTGTAACGCCATGGCGACTGCTGGCATCATGTGAATTACGCATCGAGAACGCCCTCTTCGGTAGAACAGCGCTACTCTCAGAGTGAAAAACAAGCTTTGGTGGTGACGTTCGGATGTCAGAAATTTCATTACATCTTCTACGGCCGCAAGGTAGCGTTGAAGACCGAGCCCCGCCCACTGATAGCTATCGCTAAAAACCGCCAGGCCTGCGCAGAACACGCAGCACAGTCACAGCGAAAGCTGGGAGAGCGGCCTTTCTGAACCTTTTTAAACACTCTTGGGGCAACTACTGCAAGCGGAATTGCATGGTACTCACTACGCCATAAATCATCATAATTTTTGTGTAGTGGGGAAGCGTCTACTGTGCCATTATTCGTCATTCTTTGGAAAAGCGCGGTACCCGCTACACTCTTGTGACGCATTATGTGCACTTTGTTGATGCTGTGGCTGATGATGAAGAATTATGCCTCAGGCTTTTGTAATGGGTTGGAGCATTGAACGACCCACTCGTTGCGCAATTCGCATTGTGTGACGCCTGGTTCTTACTTTACTGCTCTAAAACGCTTTACAACACACGTTAACGCGATTCCTTACCCGACATGAAGCCTGCGTAGGGTCAGTTTGCACTGCAGTTTCAAGCAGCGGGGTAGCTCAGCGGTAGAGTGCTGGGCTGCCACGGAGAGGACCCGGGTTCGATTCCCGTTCTGGCACAGGTGTTTTTTATTTATTTAGTTTTTTTTTTCTTATTCCGTGCGATATTGGTTACGGACACCGGCGGCGGCGGCGGACAACTACGGCACAGAAACGACCCTTGTTGTGATCTCATAACAGCTTTCGCTGTAAAAATCAGAGAAATTCTGCCCGGACTTCAAAGGTTCTTCCTGCGGTTAATGAAACATGATTTCGCTATGCAATACATTCCAGGAAAGAAGCTCATCTTGGCGGACATGTTTTCAAGAGCCACGGCCTCCGACCCAGAAGATGACGCCACAGGTGAGGAAGACATTGAGCAGGCCGAGGCAGAAAGCTGCAAAGCACAATTAGTGCCACGAAATCAGAAAACCAACCACCACCGCCCGTAGCGCCATCTGGTACGTAAAGTGCTATAGCGACTGCCGAGTGCGTTGCTCCATGCATGTGCGCGGCGTGCGGCCCCGTGAAACTAAAGCTAGGGGCTGCAAACGTCTAGGCACCCTGCCTAGACGTCAAAATGCGATAGCGTTAAAAGCGCACGCTGGAAAATTCCGTATCTGCAAAATTGGAAGGAAGGCACCGCTTTTTTACTCAGCTATTCCTGGAAAACTTCGTTCAGTCTGGTTTGGTGGTCAAGCTCGTTCAATAGTTCGGGTGGATGATAGCACTGGGCCCTATGGGTATTTACTGGAGAATCGAAATTTATTCGTTACATCGGGAACTTCCTAAAAAAAAAAAACTGGTTTCGTTAGAGTTTTAGCTATAGCAGTAGGCGTCAAGTAGGTCACGTGACCACAAGGGGGGAGTGAATAAAGAACTCAAACGAAATGACGGAGATGATCCTGAACAATGATGCTGATTGAGATGTTAATGCTTGAAATGATGATGCTTGAAGTGAGATTAATTTCCGTCGTCGAAATAGCAGGCGTAACGCAGTTCAAGTGACCATAGTCGGGAAATGAAGAAAGAAATAAAACTAAATGAGCGCATTTCAATACGAAAGGCGGATTAAGGACACCACGTGATGTCGCTAGCCATTCACATTCACTCGTGCGCTACCAGCTTCGCTTCCCGACGATTTTCTCGGCATGATACCGGCTGGATTCTTTTCACACACAAACTAAGCTCCTATCAGCTACACCAGTAATAAAGACTGCTTGCCTCCGATGAGGGATGCATAAGCCCCTTCCACGGCAGGGTCGCAACCGAAGCAGCGATAGAATCCAAGTTCCTCCAGGCATCTCGATGGCGAAGCTGGCCCCGGCGGCGAGCTTTTGCCAGATGCTGGAGATGCCGGTGGCTGAGTCAGTTCTTTGGCCATCTCCTCGATGTCGCGTGCTTTGATGGTACACGAGTTGATGTGTAGACGCCTCAGACTCTGGCTCTGCACGGCCGCTTTCAGGAGGGCTGACGGCGAAAAGTTTTCCACACCTGTCACCTGCACAGAGTTGAAGCCAGTAAACGCAAGAAGTTGCAGAGAAGGTGACTATCACAGTGGCGCTGTTCAAAGGCTGAAGCTGAGAAAATCTAAACTGTTAAGCACTACGTTGAAGGTAAGTACTCAAATACAGGCAAGCAGCAATTATAAAGGGAGTAAATCTAAAAGAAACCCACCCATCTTCAAGTAAACTGGCGAGTGGGCGAAGCGCTGGGGATCGCTTGGTGTTACCTTAAATCACGCGTGACATTGGCCACTCGCGCATGTAAATGTCCATCTCCGGTAGACAACGCTTCTGGCGTTTAGCCACTGCTTGCTGCGCCTTCAACTCCAAGGTAGCTTGCTGGCGTTGCCGCTTTGCCACTTTTATGGTGTTGTGGCCTATTCTCTTCTGGTTAACAGCGTTTTATTTGGTTCTTGTTAACCTTTTGTTCTGTAATAAGATGTGATTGATGGGTGGTTAAATGTCGGTGTTTTTACGGTGTTGTGGCCTTTTATGTTGTTTGTTCTGGTTAAGAGCCTTTTGTTAACCTTTTGCTGCTGACAGATGTTTCGGATTGCTCACATGCACCTGCGCTACATCTGCTGTAGACTCCGGACGGCGGTTTACGGAGGGATATTGTGGGGTCTTAAGGGGCTTCGCCTCTAAATGAAGCATCCCTGATCCCTCTGTCCTAGGAATAACACGACAGTGAAACGTGTCTTCACAGAAGTAGTGCTTATTGTGTAGGGATACATGAGAGCTTGTACACTGTATACTGGTGTTTGGTAGCTATAACGCTGTTTGACGTCGATACACCCACGTTGACGCCGAGTGCCACATCTCCATCGCTACGACTGACGTCCATGATCATCATTTAACCGTTGTGGTAGCTGAAGTTGCTAACATATAATTGGACACAGCATATCATGGATTCTGCGCAAAGATGGCATCTACCAGCACGCAATAAACACTGGCACGTGATATGCACTTCTTCAAAGCGTCACCAATTAGGAAAAGAAAGGGCACGGTGTGCGCTCTCGAGTAATCGGTTAACCTACGCCTGCGCTCATGCACACACTACCGCACTACATTCAGCAACACGGGAGGCAGATGTTCTTAGGTTGAGCTGCGAACGTGCGCAGGCGTTCCACATCCCGCTGGCCTCTGTCTCGCTCCACCAAGGCATGTAAACATCGTTGTCTTCCTGCAGCTCTTATTGGAGCTATTTTGTTAGTCGATGCTAGTGCACTCGAATCAGTCGGCAGCGAAGAAACTCAGTTGGTGCATGTGGAAGCTGCACGGCTGCAAAAGCGAGCCGTCACCCGCTAACACAAAACGAAAGACGATGTACGGAACTGCGTCTAGGGCGACTTCCCAGCGCTAGCGCGGCCGGTCTTTTTAGCAGGTCTCGAGACGCTTGAACCCTAGGCTCCAAGATTGCGAATCTCGGAGGCCATTCTTTAACTGCGTCATGTCCGACTCTTTTCTTATCGACCCTAGTAAGTGTCAGGCCGCTTACCTCCCTTGATGTAGCGGATAAAGAGTTGTTAGCTATGGATATCATGCTTGTAGTGTAGGATGGTTGGGAGGATGCTTTAGCGCGCGACACGGCTAGGTACAGCGATGGTGACAAGTAAGTGATGTTGACTCATTCAAAGCATATTTCATAAAGGGCAGCCTATGTCGACCTGATGTCTTGTGCATCTAATTTTAAATAAAATGTTGTCCTCTTTTTTATTTTTAAATAAAATATTTCACGGAGTAGACACCGTCGCATGTTATGCGTAGAATTACCGGACAATTGAAATGTAAAGATAATTCCGCATCTCACGTGCGCGAAAATTGAACATGAAAAGTGTGCTCGTAAATAGCACGATACGCCAAGAATACTCGTGTTCATATCGTCGCTTTCGGTGCCCATTGCAGCTAGGCAGTTTAGTGTCACTGACGCAATATTTGTGAAACCACCTCAGCGCATCGGTAGACACCCACAATCGAATGTAACATATTTGCCAGAAAATCATTTTTTTCAGTTCCATACGATAACAGCGTATAGCACATAGGGATGCACACAGTATTTTTCCGAAAGGAAATCAGCTTTTGGGATAACCTGATGTGCTTTCGTTAGGATAGAGGAGGAGGAAGCACTCAGATAGGGAGAAGGCAGGGAGGTTAACCAGAAAGACTTCCGGTTGGCTACCCTACACTGGGGGGATTAGGGAAGGGGAATAGAAAGGTGAGAGAGAGGAGGGAAGAGAAGGAAAAAGAGAGAGAGAGGCAGTGAAGTTCAGTGCAGCGTGTGGAACTGCACCGCAAGTCATAGGCGTTCACGCAAGCCCGTCGTCCTCAAAAAGCACAAGAGGGCCGGCTTTCTCTGCCTTGTGGGCTGTGGAGAGATGTGGATGGTGCTGTAATAGCACCTGCACAGAAAGTGGCCGATCATCCAGTCGCCGCAATGAAGAAATTTACGAAAAGGGAGGGGCGCAGCCAGGACATCCGGACCGCCCCTCTGAATTTGGCGGGGATAGTACATGAAGTGCTTGAAAAATACGCATAGTGAAGTAATACGCCTGCAAAGCATCCCACCAAACGCCACTTTGTTTAACTCCACAGATGAAAACCAAGGGCAAAGCCACGCTCCAGCGCAATCGGTCTGGTCGTTGAGAATTTATGACGCGGCCGAGCTGCCTGTCCAGCATGTAATTGTCACACTGTTACAAAGTAATGTTGTCAACAGCAGTGCAGGCACCTGTGAGTTATACCCGTGATGCAGCTTCGAAGCTCGTACACGAAGCCGTTTTGTCTGTGCGTGCAAGCACACGGCGCGAAAACTGTCTCGTTCCGGCATGTCACAAAAGAATGTTCCCTGATGAGTGCCGATGTCGTCACATCGCGTTTAAGAACGGCGAACGTAAACATGGCGTTAGTTGAAAGCAGTAAACGGAACGATATGCCGCTTCTCGTCGGTGGCGTGGAAATCTAATAACATGGAGGCTAGTTTCCTGCAAACCTTTCGTTTTTTTTTTTTAGGGCCGAAGCTCCTTAGGGTGTGGGTCTGTCCCTCCTCTGTAGTCGTAGTAGTATTAGCAGTGGTAGTCGTAGTAGTAGTAGTAGTAGTAGTAGTAGTAGTAGTAGTAGTAGTAGTAGTAGGTAGGTAGGTAGCCACTTGTAGTGGAATGTACCCACTCCACGTGATAAAGATGATGACGCAGTATAGAGGAATGTACCCACTACACGTGATAACGATGAAGTATAAGCGCGTTCCAGTATAGTGGATTGTACCCACTACACGATAACGATGACGCTGATGACCATGAAGTATAAGCGCGTTCCAGACCACACATTCTCTTCCTGCCATGGATGAAAACGATCGAGCTTCGCCCACTCATCATCATTCACTTCGTGGATATGGCGTGATTCTTTTTTTTCAACATCCCAATTACCGCAATCTGAGTAATACGGCACGCGAAAATGTGCCGGCATTGTCGTGCCAATCGGCCGCCAGACGTTGATACTTACGCTCCGTGTGAGCACACGCGGAGCAAGCTTAGCCTTCAACATGGTAGTAATGCGCAGGGGGGGGGACGCTTGTTGGCAGCTGATTTTGCATAAGGTCTATAGGCACCGTGCATACGTTAGATGCCGCCACAGTCGCGCACTGCCTCCCGCGCCAAAGACGCCACGGCATCCAATTTGAAGGGATACGGGAGCAGACGACGCAAGCGGAGGCAAGCCACTGCGCCGTGCTTTGGTGGCTTCGCTTGGGGCATTTTCATTTCCGTTTGCTTTCATTGGACGCTAAATTGTTAATAGCCGTCAGAGAACCGTAGTGCTAGCGCGCGCGCTTCTTTTCGCCAAACCTCGTGTACCCTCAGACTAACGCGGCAACATAAAATTCATGAGTGGGGGAGGGGGGGGGAGGGGAGACGACATCGAAGGCGTTGTGCCCGTTGAGCGAAACTACGCGCGTGTAGCGCGGGCAACTTCGCTCACTGGGTCATCGCAGCTTATCAGCCTCGTGCTAACGCGGCAGCAAACTTGGCGGCAGCTTGAAACAGACGACACCAGTGATTGCACTGTCCAAGCCGCTGAATGAAAGGAGTTTTCCATCGAGCGACCGTGGCACTGCATTCACTGCGCCGATTTCTTCAGCCGAGCTTGTCGTCACGGCGAATTTTGAGCTACGTGCCATAGATAGGTTCTTCGAAGGAGCTAATCTGTGGAAGTGCACAGAGCTTCTCGAAGAAGCAAGACACGTTCACGGCGTAGAGGAAGAGGTGTTGCGCGGCGGATCGTCAATCACGGGCAAGCGCACACCCCAGACGTGAATAAACGCTCCGGCGGATCCTTGAAGTTTCGGATCATGCTTTTTTTAGAGGTTATAGTTAATGTAATGCCTTCAAATCAGTCAAAGCAGGGGCATCCGTGCGGCCAACTGTGACTGCCGTACCGGAGTCTAAGCAAAGTTTAAACATGCCGCGGCAGTTCCACTGAACGTGAATGAAATGCCTTGCTCATCAGAAAGAAGAAAACCGTGGTCATGGGGCTTTCCTTCAACTAAAAGGGTCTACGCTGCTCTTATCCACCACTCGCGGCTGGCTGATCGCGTTTATTACGCAGAAGGACCGTCGCTCTGACCACAGGGCAAGCGCGAAAAGCATTGACATCGGAAAAGGCATCGTTTCGAGATGCGAGCGGGTGAGAGCATCCCGTCAAATCAAATGCCGCTAGAGGCGCCTTAATCCGCGGAGGAGTTACGTCTGCACTGAGCCTATAGCATCACGAGTTTTCTCATTCTGTATAGTGTGACAGCTGCACGAGCTACTTAACGTAGGCGCGGTCATGACGACAGCAAGTTTGGCGAGTTGCTTTGGACTCCGTACTGGAAAAGTCAAGCACAAAAGAAGGGCAGGAAAGTTGTATGACGTGCTACTAACAAATGAAACCTTCGTTCATAACACACACTTATAATACGCTTATCTCGCAGAACCCTCGCCATGTCGACCGTGACAAGCCTTTCATATCAACCGGGAAGGTTCATGGTGCATAAGCCACCCCTCAATTATCTTACAAGATACCAAGATAGCGTTTCTTCAACGACTCATGCCAGTCGATGACTTACAGCTTTAGGTGGGAAGCTTTTTCATAGGTCGTCATGGCGAGCGTTTTCTGGGAGAAGCGTTTTATAACTGTGTGTTCCGAATAAACTTTTAACCTCTGAGCGACGCGTCGTCCTGTTCTGTCTTTGTGTGGTTGTATTTTCGCCCGTTGTTAAGCAGGCATACTGTCATCTCTGAAATCTTACTGGGCACCGGATGGCGTGTTGACTCTTGGAATAAAAGATCGCCAAGCCAGATGCCGCAATAATAAAACGCGTCCTCAGACGTCTCATTAAGCGAGTTCTCTTATTCTAGCGAACACGAGGAGAGCCCTGCTAGCGTGGTCGTTCCTTACCTCAATGCTTTCGATGACGGTGTGGTTGCGGACGAAAGTCGCCAGTGCTTCGCCGTTTCGTGCCTTCAAAAGTGTGTCGCACAGGCGCAACTTCTTCAGCGTCTTGTTCAGAGCGATGGCTTCCAGAAATGTGCCGGGAATGTCGCCAACAGGCTGAAAGCGCAAGTACACTTTACCTCTAAAGGCATCACGCAGTCAGGCACGGCAACGACACGCTGTCTACTACAACTGCTGCAACTCCTACTACGACACTATTCAACACAAAATCGAAATGGCGTGGTATGAGGGAACTTCCTGTGAAATATCGGTAACTTATTCATCGTAATATGTCTCCGTCAATAATGTGCTAAATATCCATCCCTTACGATTCATCATGCGCTCGTTAAGGAGTATCCGGCGGCTCATTTAGATGCCAACATGTCCATACAACGCCGAAGAAATATGTGCGCAGGAATAATTGCTCATTTAAGATACAGCGCAGTAACGGATACAGCGTTGACAACAGGAACTCCTGATTTAGGAATGGTTACGTTAGGTGCACGGGCATTAGCGTCCCCAAGAAACTCGGGGCACTAAGATGGGCTAATCTGTTATTGTCTTCATGCAACATGGTTAAAACGGCGCTTATTACGACTGGATTCTCGTCCTGTGTATAAAGTTTTTTTTTGTCCCACCGTTATAAAGTACTCGGCCTATGAGAGACGCTGTATTGTAGGCCTTCGGATAATTTACAGAACTTGGTGTTCTTTCACGTGCACTGAAGTTGCACAGTGTGTGAACTTCTAGCATTGAATTTACCGAAATGCGATTGGCCGCAGTCTGATGCGAACGCCTGCCTAAATTTCGGTTAAGTAGTTGAGCACCGTAACCACTGGTGCGCTAGCGATGGTTTATGCCAGGCAAGGTATGACCGCAGCCTTGGTGCCTCACTTATGTGGCTAAGTATACTAGAGCTATTGTTGGTTCCCGATTAATTTATGCAATATGCCAAAGTATGGTTCCTCTCAAGGTTATGTGCTCAATATAGGCCTCAAACAAGGCTAGCGATGCTGAAAACCGGGTTTTTATAAACGAACATGGTCTAAAATAATGAAATTAATAGGAATAACCCAGAACTAACCAAAATAATTCACTTTAAAACGCAAGAAAACGCATTGGAAACGTACGGCTGACAACCGCGCCGCTCAAGAGAAGGCGCCACCACCTTGCCAAACGCCCGATTGCTCCTACCACCAGCGCTTATCCGGTGCGTTCGTCGCTACGTCTGAAAGGTGTTCCAGGCATGTGGCATCGCGCTCCCATACACATTCCATCAAGGCGCGTACCCCTTTATGACGATGAAATTTCTGTGACACATACACGTTCGTTGAGCTAATTGTTGCATTATTCATTTTTAGTGGCCCAGTGGTGAGTAGCGGGATTTACACATATTTTGGGGCACATACACGTTTATGTTGATAGTTTTCTGGTACGGGATGAACAGAAAAGGTTTTCTAAGCAGCTTCGCTGTTAAATATATGCGGCATCATTGCAATATTCCACATAATGCATTCCACATATTGCGATGCATGTACCAAATTTTGCATTCCTGGGTCCATGCGATGCCTCTAGGATGAGGTGTTCCTTGCACAAAGAAGCGGGAAAGTTCCCGCACGCTGGCATGCACGCCGGAGTGATACTCATCTAAATGTGATGGCGAATGGGGTAGCAGTAGGAGTGGTACCTACGCAAGTCTTTAGTGGGCTCAGGTGCTGATTTGGGCCGGTTGGTACATGATCAACGAAGCGAAAATACAGCGCGAAACACGGGACAGTGTGTTTTCGCGCTGTTTTTTCGCTTTAGTGGGCGAATATGTACACAAGCGATGGTAAGTGAACGCTGATAACTGAGAACTAAGTTGTCGACGGTCTGATCATTGATCAAACAAGGCGGCCTTTACGCATGCCTGATCGAACAATTCCAACGTTATCGCTGCTGCTTTCGTTACTTTATGTTAAACCAAACTGATCGCGACGTGCGCACACTCTCAACAGAACTCTCCGAAACTATCATGAATATCCCTGTAGCTTTTGGCGTGGTCGCCATAGTTTGGTCACAAGTGTAACAATTTTTGTAAAAGAGGCCTGGTCCCCAAGAAATACATATGACGGCGCATGTCAATACAAAAGAGGCATAGGAAACTTATGAGAAAGACCATTGCGTACCGATGAGCCATTTAAACGAGTCATTCGTTAAGATATTTGTGGAATGACTTGCAGCGCAACACAATTAGGAAACGAACAGTTGAAGAGAAGCAAAAAAAAATCACCGCCCAAGCACTCCGTACAAATGGTTAACCAGCGAAGCTGAAATGTGCGGCCCCAGTGTTTAGCAGTGGGTTCAACCCGACGCTGCACTGAAGCCTTCCACAATTATCGTTGCCAGGTTGTGGTCTAACCACAGGCGGTCACAGACGTCGCAGCCGAAGCCAAAATACCGCTGGAGAAACTCTCGCCCCAAGCGGGCGTTCGCCCCGGCCAACGCGCTCCCGCAATCACGTCGACGCGGTTCTGCCCGCAACGCCGTTTCTTCGGCGCGCCAGAGGGCGCGCCGTGGCTGCAAGCGTTTGACCTTGCAAGCGTCGTACCCAAGCTCGCGCGCCAATGGCGCGCGAGCGGCTACGACGCTCAGAACGACGTAACTGATAGCACAGCCAATGGAGACCGCTCATGACACAGATGCCGAACGCTTTTTCGTTTCTCCTAGCCATATACAGCTTTCGCTGTAAAAAAAAAAAAAAAAGAGCAACCACCAACTAGCGCAACGCGCGATAAAGAAATTAGCCCAACGAGAAATCTTGTCAGTGAATGAACGCGAATAGGCTACATGACGTCTTAAGAAGACAACTTCCTCCCGTTCGATTGCCCAAATCCTTCATATGTCATCGGAAAATCACATTGCGGATGTTTACATTTGTGTCCAAGCGAACAATTACGGTTCGCAGAATTTTATATTATCTATCTTATTACAGACCGGAGAGGCCAGACACCTAGCTTCCCTTATTCGTCGCTCTTCATTTGAGCCTTTTATATAGGTATCAGGAATTCGTGGGTTATAAGTCGAACCGCACTGAAAGGCATTCAGGTGCAGCGCACAATGGTGTTCACGTTACACAAAGCGCAGCGCAAATAATTTAATCACCAAAATCCTATGGGTCTCTATAACCATAGCATAAGCTGAAAGAAGTTCATGACAAAAGTAAGAAAAGCTTTAGGCCACCTTCACATGATCCATAGAAAGAGTGGTTAGCGCAGTCGTTTCCTGCAGGAAGTCGGCCAACAGCTCAGCGCTTTCTCCTTCGAAATAGACACGCGAAATGCTCAAGGACTCAAGAGATCCCAGCGTGGAAATGGATTCAGCCCAGCGAATGCAATCAGCCCTCGGAACCTGCGAGGACAAACAAATAAAAAAAAAAAACACAAGGACAAGATTCATTCCCAACAAGTTCGCCACTGCCGCTCATGAGAAAAAAAAAACTGGGGACGAGTGAAGCATTAGGAAAGGGTGTTTAAGCTCCACTAAACTGAAACCCAGGGAGGGCGAAGCATGCAGTGTTTTCAGAGAGATTTCTTTGATGAGGCACTAGTGGTGCAAATCCTGAAACCGGGCATGTAGAGAAGGGTGTTTCCGCTCCACAAAAGTCGTCGACAAACTGTGCCAGAATGCAGCTTAGACTAAGGTGCTTCTTCGTCGTCCCTACATCCCCGGTTTCAGTTTCCTACGGCATGCAGGGAACGGTGTTTCAGCTCCACTAACGTCGTCGGCTATTCGTTAGGCTAAGTGTTGCCTTGTTTTTTAGATGGCCAGTGGTGATTGGTGGGATTTACCAAATTTTTGAAGCGAATACCCGTTTTATGATGGACCGTCACTACATGGCACACCGTGATGGAATTGGACGCCGACAAGCCGAGCCCCTAAAAGAACGCCAGTCCTGCGCGGAAAGCGCAGCACCGTCACAGCCAAAGCTGGAAGAGCGGCATTTCCTCGAGCCCAGTGTAAACTTTCTTGAGGCAACTACTACAAGAATCCTTGAAAGGTACCCACTACGTTATAAATAAATTTTTTTGTGAATAAAGGAAGGACCCACTATGACATTATTTGCCATTCGACAGAAAAGTGATGCGCCCGCAACACATCTGTAATGCGTTTTGCGCACTTTGGTGATGCTGTGGCTGATGGGTGGATGTATGTAAACAAACTTTATGATGAAGAAAAATGGCTATTCTATTTGTAATGGGTTGAAGCTTCAAACTACCCATTCATTACGCCATTCGCATTTTGTGATGTGTAGATGTCATATTGCTATTCAAACACGCTATATTACATATGCTATCGTGACTTCTTGCTCGATATGACGCCTATGTAAGTGGTTTCCAGCAGGGGGGCCGGAATTTGTGGTACAATACTCGACTGCCACGCAGAAGGCCCGGGTTCAAATCCAATTCGATAAGGGGTATTACTTTCTCATTTCATGCGATAGCAGTTACAGACACCGGCGGTGGGGAATAACTGCGCTACCAAAATCGACTGTCATGATCCCATAACAGCGTTCCATGTAGTATGAAGAGATGGCGTGCTTCTCACTATAGCTTCCGCCTTTGGTCTCATGCTTTCTGGGGGAAAGGAGGGCGGTAAAAAGTTCTAGAATGCAACAATTGGGTGTCCTCGGCAGCTATTGTAAAAGTGTCATAGTTTTCGCCGCAAGGGCGAAGCAATGGATGCGATAGCAACAACTTGGGATTTCACGCGAAGAACGCCAAGCAGATCGAAATTTGGAGCGCGCTGCTCAAGCTCAAAGGACGCGCGAAAAGAACAAACACAGGACGAGCGCGACCTAACAACGTTCACAGCTCGACACTTAACGCTCTGCTCAAATACAAAGGGCGCACGAAATATATACACAGGTATACACAGGACCGAGCGCGAACTAACAAGTGTCACAGTTGTTACTTCACTGTGTTACTTCACGGGGCCTCTGCAGCGAGCGAAGTGACCTTTGTGCGCTCTGTACCCTAAACTCAATCTTTCCGGAGAAAGCACACCACGTAAAACCGCCCCCCATCCCCCCATCCCAAGATAAGCGCTCGCGCGCGCGAACGGGCACGGGCGACTACGCGGCGAGGGCAAAGGGCGAAGTTGCAACGAGTGGCGCCCAGCGCGCACTTCGAGACATCTCGCTGGTTTGCTGGTAAGACAGAGAACACGCTGATATTCCTCCGAGATCGGCGTACCGCCAGCGGTGAATGGTGTATACAAATAGCTCGCTGTTAGCATGCTGAAAGATGTGCGTTTCTGTGGTCTAGCGGTTAGCGCCACGCGCTGCGGTGTGAAAGGTCACCCGTTCAAATGCGCGTAAGAAAATATTTTTCCGAATTATTTTTATTCGTGGCTTTTATATTTATATCTATACATATACATATACGGGGCATGACGCCGACGCCGATGGCAAAAAGCAGCCGAGAGTGTCCGTATAATTGCTATCGCCATAAAACCTGTGCGGCTATTGACGTTTTCACATACGGCTCCCTGGGTCCCGCCATAGTCCTCCCTGGGCTGCACTAAACAGGCATGACTCATGAAAATGTACTGCCGAGGCTGTGACGTCAGCATTTGTACTCCCGTGCGCAGCCCGGTAGGGCGGCGTCTTTTCCCTCCTGTGAAAACGTCTATAACCCTATAGTGTAAACAATCACGGGGCTGGAATGACTGATTGAACACGAGGAAAAACTTTGCGCTCTCGGAAGGGAGGGGGCGGGTCGCTTCCCCGCCCTCCTTCCTAGTGCGCACGCATACTTAAAACTGAACTATTAAAATAATCATGATAGCATAAGAGAAAACGGGGTTCGGTTTATGGCTTCACCCAGCCGCAGAGAATTTCTCGCTCACTCACTTGGCCCGCTTGGCACTCTTTCGTGAGCTGGAATTCGAAGTAGGTGAGGGCAGCGGTGCTGTTCCTTATGGCGTCCCAGAACATGACTTCTTGCAGCGAGCTTATGTTAAAGTCGATAATGACGCGCTTCACGCATCTGCAAAACATATAAATCGCACGTCTTACGGCGCAGTCAGTAACAACGTTCAGCAGTTAACTCTCACGGGGTGCGAGGACAGCTGGAAGAATGAAAAGAGTTCGCGCCAGCATGAACACTACCCTTTCTTTCGCATGCCCCGCCAAGCGCTTACACCTACAGCCCTAATGACAGTCTGAATTTTCATCTACACATTTGGCATAATGCTGGATTGAACTTTAAGTGCTCAAGAAGTTCCAATATCTGTTCAAAATCATGATTTGTTTACTCAGCGTACCTAACTCTCAATGCACTTTTATTCCAGCTTTATCCACCCCCCTATGCCTATAGAAGCCGATTACGTCCTTCGTCCTTTTCAAGTGCAAATGGAAAACTTAGGCTTCTGCACACGCGCATGCTTTCAGTCTTCCAAAAGAAAACTCTAGTGGCGTGCGAACTTTCATCCTCTCCGTTTGCTTTATCTAACCTACGACGCTTTCTTTAAGCATCAAGAAAATTTCAATAGCGTGGGGGAAAAACAACGGACGAAAATAGTTGCTTTTCCGTGTCAGCTCTCTTTTCGTCCGTTCGTATTTTTCCCGCACTGTTGAAAATTTCTTGATGAACTACCAATTCGCTCAAACACTCGAGTTAATCGGTGAAGCAACAACCGGGTCAATTCGGCGAGAGAAAAAAAACAAATATTGGACATGCCGCTAACCTGTGCTGGCGCAGTAAGAAGTGTATGAGTAGTGAAACTCGAAGCAAATCTGACAATCTGGGCTGGTCGAACTCGCTCCACGTGAACCCCTGTATGGTCAACTCGGTCCAAACGTGCTCCCACAGCTCGAAGCAGCCCTTGGAAAGCAGGCGATTCCATCTCTCCAGATCAGCCGAAAGCCAGCACGGTCTACCGGGCCCCCATGTGCACGAGCGATCGTAGCGTTCAGGGTTGTCGTCACCGCCATCGTCGGGGTCACCTCCAGGGCGCTTGAGAACCTTTTTGTGGTGACTATCTGCGGCCCAGGTGGATAGAGAAAAAAAATTCAAGCTGGGAATTTCTGCGAGAGAACTCTCATACTGTAGCAAATTCTGGAGGGCTTCTTATATGGTTGGTCTATGGAGGTATAACGTCCGAACGCGACTCAGTCTGCAAAACGCGTCGTGGTATGCTCCAGGTAATTTCGGCCGCCAGGGTTTCTTTAACCTGCACTGACATCGCAGAGTAGACGGGCCTTTAGCCTTCCGCCTCAGAAAGGAACCTTGCTAGTTTTGGAAAATTTCGTGGTGTTCCAGGAAACTTTCCTCACCTTGCGGATTTTAGCAATACCCTTTGGTGAAACCAAGTGCAATAAACGGGTACAACAAAAGGAGATACACACAGTACGAAAGCTATTACCTCCGTGTCAACAGTTGTCCACATGAGGATTTTCCACATGTTAGTGTTGTCACGCGGCTGTATCTCAAGGCCTGGCTCTGTTTGTTGTTTTTTTTGTTGTTGTATTTTGCTTATGTATAAGTATTTTGCTTATGCGCACATTATCTAGCTGCGGCGATGTTCTTCAATAAATGTTCACAATTAGTAGCGCTTCTTCGATCTGTCTATCCTTTTGTTATCCTGTTTATTTCGCTTCATTCCACGAAATATGCATCACCGACTGACCCGAACCTCTACTCTTCTTTAGCAATACTAATTAGTCGCATTAAGGTATATACTTCAATGCATACCACGTTCGCCGCAGGCGCCCCCGATAAACTCTTTTCATTGAATAATGACCATATTAGGAGCACTACAGGGGGTCTGCTTTTCCGCTTTCTGAAGCCAATTCGTGGTTACAGAAGCGTCTATAGCCTTAGTACAAGCCACTGAACTAGTCCGACGGCATTAAGGCTGCCGCATTGTCAAGAACCTCAGAGCATAGGTCGGCACTTTAAGGGAGTACTCACTCAAACTCACTCACCACAATTTTTTCAGCCTTCGAACTCACTCACGTTCACACTCACGTCCACTCACACTCATGAGTACTCACTCACGGTCACACTCACCTCCACTCACACTGATGAGTACTCACTCATACTCAACTCACCACGTTCAAATGAGTGTAAGTGAGTGTGAGTTGAGTGCACTCATGAGTGAGTGTGCCGAGCTCCCTAGGTCGGCACTTTAAGGGAGTACTCACTCAAACTCACCACATTTTTTTCAGCCTTCGCACTCACTCACGTTCACACTCACGTCCACTCACACTCATGAGTACTCACTCACGTTCACACTCACGTTCACACTCACGTCCACTCACACTCATGAGTACTCACTCACGTTCACACTCACGACCACTCACACTCATGAGTACTCACTCACGTTCACACTCACGACCACTCACACTCATGAGTACTCACTCACGTTCACACTCACGACCACTCACACTCATGAGTACTCACTCACGTTCACACTCACGACCACTCACACTCATGAGTTCTCACTCACGTTCACACTCACGTCCACTCACACTCATGAGTACTCACTCACGTTGACACTCACGACCACTCACACTCATGAGTTCTCACTCACGTTCACACTCACGTCCACTCACACGCATGAGTACTCACTCATACTCAACTCACCACGTTCAAATGAGTGTGAGTGAGTGTGAGTTGAGTGCTCTCATGAGTGAGTGTGCCGAGCTATGCCTCAGAGGCAAAGCCAATATTTTAATTTTTATTCTGTATGCGTGTGTGTGTGTGGGGGGGGGGGGGCGAGGGGGGGGCATGTAGTTGGCTGGTTTATGAAGTCGTCGCGTGCCAAGGCGACTCAGGCTTTGAAAGTCACTGTGGGGGAGTACTCCGGGCAGGCCCGTAGCCAGTGGGGGGGGAACCCTAGGGGCCCGCCCCCCCCCCCCCCCGAAATTCGGATGAAGGGGGGTGTTTTACCGCGAATAAATAATAAAAATAGGTGGTTTTCGAAGTTTTCAACAGGTTTTCAACCCCCCCCCCCCCCCCCCCCGCTCCCCCCGAAAAAAATTTCTGGCTACGGGCCTGGCTCCGGGTAATTTCGACGAGCCGGGTTTCCTTTACTTGCAGTGACCTCGCACACTACGCGGGCCTCTAGCATTGCCTGCGGATTATATTCCCTGGACGGGATTGAACCCGCGTACTTCGGGTCAGCCACCGCGCACCGCAACCACCCAGTCACCTAGGCATCGGAGGCCTGATTATCGAGTACGTGCTCTATTTGTTGGAAACAATCATTTAAAACTCGATACGAGAACGTGGTCGCAATGCAAGATATAGCAATTGAAATTAAGAAAGAATTGTAGTTTCCGCATAGACGTCTTTGCAGTTTGCGGATACCGGGTCATTGGATACATCTACGGGACCAAGAACGCTGGCCGCGACATCTGAAAATGCGAATCCGGACCAGAAGCACGCTGGGCTAATACAGTAGTGACTTACGTGTTCCCCTTAGCTGCTGGCGCGAAGCATTTACAGAGATTACTCGCAGTACACTCGCCATTCTTTCTCAACCAGAGCACTGACAAGGCAAAACATTTCTCAAATATATTACGGCTGGGTAAAATGCCATTATATGTTGCTACCAGCTTTCCAACTTCCGCGAATAGCTCCAGTACCCTTGTATCTGCTATATGTAAGCAGTTTACTGACAAACTAATATTGTGTTGGGAGTTCTGTTTAGCGGAAGCAAGAAATATACGCCTTAACAGCTCGAAGGCAGACAGTAGATTGACGCTTAATAACGTGTATAAACATGTGCACCCAGTGCGTCGAAAGTCCCCTTGCATGGTTGAATGCTTCATGTGTTTAACGCCCCAAAACGACTGAGTCTATGGGACATATCATGCGGAGGCCAGCGGATAATTTCAACCCCCTTGGGGTTTTAACTCGCACTGAAACTGAGCATTACATGGGCCTACGTTATTTGGTCTCCATAGATATGAGACCGCCGCTGTCTGTATCAAACCCACGTCTTCTGTGTCAGCTGCCGAGCACTGGGCCACCGTGGCAGCCTGAAAGTGACAGGGCGCCGTCTCAATAAACAGGAAGAGCGAGGAGAGTTCAGGCGCAAACATAAGACGTCAGATTGCGTCAGTGGTGGTAGGATCACCGGTAGCGCATATCTCGGCAGCAGGGGCAGAAACAGAAAACCGGCGGGTGGGCGATACCATAGGAAAGATGGAAAACTGTCATCCGCTCACGTGCAGCACGAAATAATAAAGAAAATCCTTACGCACTCCTCAGAAAGAAACCTTCCTAGTTGATGAAACATTCATCACTATCCACGATCCTTCCTCCACCTTGTGAAGTAATGATAATTAATCGCAATTACAAATACCTCAAAAAACAACTTTCAATAGAGATTCCCTCGGTGAATTCTTGACAAACAGTCATGTAATAACAATTCGTTCTACTGGGCAGATTATTACATTGCCAAAACGAAAAAAAAAAGAAAAACAGCCGGAAGCGCAACACATAGTGAAGAAAAAATTATGAGACAGGCTGGCAGGAATGTCCCTTTGGACTTTGAGGCGAGCGTCAACGAGCTCGTTTTGCAGCAATTCCGGAGACGGTGTCAGTGTCGGCGTCGATGGTTGAGTAAAAAAGCAGCGTTGCCATTGAGCGAAAGTTCGACATAGATGCAAACAAGTAAAAAATATTTGGCCTGAGTGAGAATCGAACAGAAGCTTTCTGGGTGGCAAGCAGGTGTTTTATCACGGAGCAACGCCAGCGCTTAAGCTCCTTCACAAAAAAAAAAAGGCCTATAGGAATGTCACTTGGTGGGTGGAGTCTTCTTCACGCGTGTAATATTGCGTGGCACATTCGTAGAATCTCACCAGGCGTCGAAACAAGTGTGTTGCCCCACGAGTGGATGGTTTAAAGCTGCCCACCCATTGCAAAGTGTCCAGCTGCGCAAGCGCGCGTAACACCATAGGGACGGGTAGTGGGTACGTTGCCACTTTGGGAAATTAAGAATTATGGCGTAGTAGATACTTAGCAACTGTATATTCAGCAGACGTTCTAGGATAGTTTGAAACGGTCAAGCGATGCTCAAGCATCGGCAAGGCGATGCTCAAGCATCATCCAAGTTTTTTTAAACAGTCATATGTTTGACAACATTGAAGGCGCTATACAAGTTCTGCTTCAGCGCGTCTCTAAACTCAGCCGTGGTAACAGGAGCGGCTATAGCCTTCCTTCAAACCACTGAACTAGAACGACGACATCAGTGCTGCCCGACTGCCCTAGACCCAAAAGGAGCAGCCAGGATTTTATTGGGGAGGAGATCGATCACAATGTACCGTAAGCGCGTGTGTTTGTGTATATCGCCATGTTGAATGCCTAAAATTTCTGCACAATTTAATCAATTCTCCTCGCTTCGGCACTTTAGAATGATATCTGAAAATTTCCAGATCTTTGTCCACGAGGAGCGACCATGCCCTTAACATTGCAACTTTTTACACTCACACTGACATGTTCAAACACAGCTTTTTCCCTTCAACTATAGAAGCCTGGAATTCGCTGCCCGGAAGTGTTCGTTCTCTACCACTTCAAGAATTTCTGGAAGCCTGTTCATAAATGTTGATTTGTTGTTGTTGTTGTTGTTTTCTTCTTTTCCCACTCCTGCAATAGCCTGATTGAGGCTGCAGTATGTAAAAATAAATAAAACTAAATATTCAGAGCCCATGTAAACTGAAATATATCGGAGTCGAAGGGTTGAATCTGTGCCCGTTTCGTGATGAAGGTCTTTAGCCTTGACGTCGATGCACCGCTACTTTCCTTCCGATACCCCGTCGCGTTGGCATAGACTCGTCGTCGTTATTAGTCGGAGGAATTGGCGCGGCTCGCGGTTGGACTGGCCGTGTCGTGTGCTTCGATTTTGCCCGCGTCAAGTGTTCGGACCGGAAGAATCGTATACGTTTGTTGACATTTTTGTGAATGACACCGTTCTCAGCTTCACGGTTCTATTCGTCGGCTAGATCGTGGCTTGATGCGCCCACGAGTGCACCCGCAACGACGTTCAGGAGTCCGTGGAGCATGGGTCATTTACTTCAGCTATCACTTTCATTGGTACTTCGCTTTCGCGGGGTGTTAGACCGTCTACGAGCCACGGTGGTCCGACATAATGCCAACAATGCTACACATTACCGCTCGATACGCCGACGCATCCGGCGACAATTTCGCGAAAGTATTGCCAGACGTGGTCGCTTGCCAGGTGTCGACCATTGTGGTACTCAATTTATTAAAACGGTATGACCCTACATGTGCTTGAGAAACATTACGAGCTGCTCTGGCATGACCACCAGGTAACGCACCAGGTAACGCCACACAATTTCGCAAACGTAAGCACGGAAATAAAATTCTATACCGCTTAGTTTTTTGGGCGTTTTTTTTCCCTTCTTCCTGAGCTGTTGCTTCAAAAACTTATCAGCGGGGTTGTACTGTATAAGGTATATTTTCGCTAATAAAGAAATTAAGTAAATAGAAATAAACCTTCAAAATTATTAAGAATATAGCAATAAAAAAATTCGGATATAAATAATGAAACTGAGTTTGCAACAAATGAAAAATCAACCCAGAAAAATGCGAACAAGAGTAAAAATTGCTTCTATAGTTTGTCACCTTGAACCTTTAAGAACTTCTGCAAGGCATTTCCAACTTCCCGTAGCTGTATCCAAAGGGCAATGCCCCCAAAGAAAGTATAATTGGTACATATGAATGTAATCAAGGGGCTTGTAGAACACTGCATTATAAGTAATTTTGAGCAAGGTAGGGTATCTTTTAAACGAAATGACGAAGTGCCCTATTGTCTACGGGACCCCGCCGAACCGATTTGTGAAATATGGCAGTCCAGCTCCGTCTAAATAAAAACTTAGGTATGAAATTTGTCAGCGTAATGAAGTGCATGCTACTTCGACTGCTGCTATTTCACGTTATGTGCTAGTCAACTGTTTGTTGCGCAGAGATTCCTACGTTTTCACTAGTCACCGTGCATGAAGTTCAACTGTCATCTTTCGCGTCCTAAATGTCGCGCCGACAACGAATTTGGATGCCGGTGGTACTTGAAAAACCGGAGCAACTCAGAGACGTTTTGGCTAGTGCATCCACCATTTCGTTCAAAAATAGGCCCTTGTGTCTTCTAAACAAAGGGGACGTATTCAAGTTTGCATCCTGGGGAACTAATGTTTTGTGTCGACACCCTAGGTTCTGATGCCTCGCATGTCTATCACTTCGAGCGGTATGAGTGGTCCACTATGCGGCTTGTCATATCGTCCGGATCGTTCCCTCACTACGGCCGCTCACTGCGACATTTCGTTGCAGGTGACTCGAGAGCCATCATTTGGTTTCACAACGTTGGGTTTCCAAAATAGCATGGTTACAATTCCGAATACTGCGTAATTAATGCACAACTTTTATTCGGCGGCCTCCTGATGACAGCGGTGTTAAAAAAGGCCAAGTACAAAAGGATAAGGGCTACAAGTATCAGCTTTTTTTTCCCGAGCATTCTCGTTTCTGTATGCTGTGTACTTGCGCTAATAATAAATTCCATTGAATTCGAAGTACTGCTGTCGGAATAAAGCCCATCCTTGATGATAGCATACCAGAGTGATGATAGCATACCATACTACATTGGATGTGGGGTGGTGGTGGTGGTGGTGGTAAACATTTATTAAACAGAGAGCTTCTAAGGGAAATCAGCACCTAGTGGGTCAGCTCCCTTATAGTACAACCTACCACTTACCCCTTAGGGTATTGTTGACTCCGCTAACGCATCTGAATAATGAAACATCGCTTACACATGACAAAGAGCGTGCGCAGTTCATTCCCGATAACCGAATGCTGCATACGCTTTACCACTTCCCAAATGTGCTGTTAGACGAGGACATTATGGACCACATGGTGAAATCAACTACGTGTTTATCGTGAACGACAAACGCATAGACACCTCAGATATTAAAAAGTGCAAGCAAATTGCAGAAAAACTCAAGTTACGGAATGTGATGGGACCATGGCTTGCCGATGGAAGTCCCCTGGAAGTCGACGGAACTCGGGGCCTGGCACCTACATGCCCGGAAGGCATCCTCGTCCTTCCTCCGTTCAGAGCGCGGCGAAACTCGACGGTGAAAATTGCGGCGATCTCGTTCACCGTAGGGCAGTTTACCCTGCACAGACTCGCGAGCAAAGCCATGTACTCCGGGGTTAAGACGCCGGGATCGCGAACCTCCCTCGACGAGCTCGCCATTCTTTTTCTGTAAGAAAGGAAAAATACATCATGTGAGCATAGTTATCTGTGCGCAATAAATATTCCTCTGCTACACGGCATCCCCATGCAGAGGTGCCACTAACTTTGTTATAATAGGTTCAATATCAGTTCGATGTCGTTGAGGTTTCTAAATGATACAATAAGTTTATTTCACATATTTACAACTGAGCTATGGAGCTGAAAAGAATCTTTCGTCCTTCGTTGTTCGAACGTCTCTCGTCTCTGGCCGGCCGCCGAGTCAAGCCGACGCCGGCCACTCTCTCTTCCTCTCTCGATCTTGTTAGCGGTGCCGTCCGGTACAGCAAGGGGCAGTGCGAGCCTGACCCTCATCCCGCTCACAAGAATATCAAGCTCTGGCGTGTCGGCCAGAGAATCCCGCGACAATTCAGATGAAAGAGATTATGTTTAAAATACTTTTGCCATTTCAGGTTTCTATTGGCAAGGGAGAGATTCCAAACACAAAGTTAATGGCAAATTAGGTATTCTTGTTTCAATAGAGCCACTTTTTACTTGTGGTCGAAATATATTGGTGTGGGAAGTACCCTGCTTAAGGAGACGATGGACACGAGGTGTTTTGGCAGGCATTTCAGAAGATGTTTACCTTTTTAGGAATGCCCGCTGCCAGCACATAAATATCGCATGTAATTTGAGTGCGTTGTCGAATTCGGTTGATGAAGAAATAAACCGACTGCCTGAATGATACAGTAATTACGTTGTAACTGCAATGTATGTAAAATACACCATAATTTATTCCAACACCGATGTGATATTTTATCCAGGTGACTTGTCATTTCTGGTTGCCACATTTCATTGTTGCCTGTGCATGAACGCACGTTCATCGTTTTCGCATGTAGCAACTGACGCGTTGCGCTGCTAACACGTTGATGGCGGTCTGATTCCCGGCATGGCGGATGTGAACAGTTGGGAGGGAGCATTTTGAAAACCGACAGAAAACAATTGTAAAGAAAGAAATCAAAGTAGCACGTCACGCACGCACAATCCAAGCTTCGCTTGTGCCCATGTTACCGATACGGCAAAAGATCCTGGATTTTTTCTTTGTGCGCTGTACCCATTTAAGATTGATAAACCAACCCGACCAGTCTTCTACACAAGTAAGCCTTTCAAAAATCAGCATGAAAATTTCATCATTGTTGTGCATAAACGAAGGAAAATATAAAGCTTGCTCAATGAGTAGGGACGCACAAATTAGTTGTTGGTACAAGTGAAGTTACCGCCTTTAAACAAGACTTCGTCTTTACAGCATGCGATTTCCAATGTTAAAGCATATTTGGTCGTGTGATGTCCTAGGCTAAAGCGGAATTCCTAGAACTTGCAAACCTAAATCCACATCTGATATTGTAGGAAGCGTACAAGTGAGTCAAATGACATAAATGAAAGCTTAGTTACATTCGAACGAAACAGCTTCATAATGTGCAACATCACAAAGAAGGCGTACCAAAACTTCTTTTGACCACCAAGAGAGGAAATGAGAAAGAATTAGAGATATAACAACAACAACAACAACAAAAAAACCACTCCACAATTTCAAACGTGATATAGAAAAGCGGTGAGGCTTCAGGCGCAACCACAATACAGGGCCGCAAATGCTGAAAAATAACGAAAAAGTTATTTTCACGCTGTCTTCATATTTACGGTTATGTGGCGACACGCATCCTGATATGAGCAGAGCGTAACGACAAAAATTAGAGAAATGGAGCAATTAACCTGTTCATTAGTGGAGACAGGCGATCAGGTCAAATGGTAAAATCAGCCTTTCCGGTGAAGAGCCTGTTGCCGCTTTCGGGTTTCGCGAAAGCAGCCACTGGCGATTATTAGTAAATAATGAATTACGACCAACTTCACCCGCGCAACCGAAACTTGGAAGAGCGGAACAGCCTACTCTTCTAAGACCGCCAAAGTGAGCGAGCGTCATTGTACCAATCGATCGACTTGGCTTCGTGTTTGTACGGGTTTCGATTTCGATTAGACTACGTACGTAGCACGCACGCTAACAAATTCACAAGAACTGAACACCAGCGCTATCGTCATCGTGAGCTCTCACGTCAATCTGGTCGTTCTACTAGTTGGACTCATTGGAGCTTTGGTTTCGGTTTCTCCGGTGAACTTGGTTGAAATTCCTTGCCCCGTAAATAACTACCAGAGGACGATTTTTCTCAAAGCGACAATAAAATCTTCGCAGGAAAGACTGCAATTCTCCCAGTTGACCCGACTGCCTGTTTCAGCTAAGGAAAAGCTTTATTAGATGCGAAGCATCTTATGCTCGGGGCTTTGTCCATCCCTCCCGCGTCCCCCCGTCCCGTGTCCCGCCACTTTCATGAAGTAGAGAAGCACCGATTATGCGAACCAGAACACTGTAGTAATATGAAGGCCGTCAAACACTACTACAGTCATCAAAGTCATGGCCGAGAGCATAGAAAGGCTGCATAGCAATGGCTAGGCAGGTGGTGTCTGTCGCCCAGGTTGACCCCATTCCTTGATCTTGCTTGCATGTGTTTGGAGGGGGGCTTAGTCCGTCCCACCTTGCCGCGTCCCACACCACCACAGTGCATGCGCGTCCCCTCCCCCCTCTCTCTCCTACGGTCACCCCCCTTTCTCTCGTCTAGGAATCCTCTACTCTACGGAGCGGCCCCCCGCGTCCCACACCCCCCCACAGCGCATGCGCGTCCCCTCCCCCTATCCTCTCCTACGCTCACTCCCTTTCTCTACTCTAGGAATCCTCTACTCTACGGAGCGGCTCCGGCGTCCCACATCCCCACAGCGCATGCGCGTCCTCTCCCCCCTCTCTTCTCTAGGAATCCTCTACTCTACGGAGCGGCTCCCGCGTCCCACACCCCCCACAGCGCATGCACGTCCTCTTCCCCCTCTCTCTCCTCTCCTCTCCTACGGTCCCCCCGTCCTCTCCTCTAGGAATCCTCTACGGAGCGGCGCGCCCGACAGGTGGTGTGACAGCTGCATACTCCGCTGGGGGGCGCCACGGTAGTTCCGCGGTATGAGAATGACGGAGCGCGCGCGCCTCATTATCTCTCCTGTGCAGCGCCGCGATGAGCGCCCGGACCGCTGCCCTGAAATGAGAGCGGCGACGTTCCTCCCGCTCAAGCTAATTATCTCCCCGCTGCTTCGCATCCACACATGGTTGCCTTTAGCGGGAGATGGGGAATTTTTTTAATTACTGCTGTAATTTTTGTGTTTAGACAACTAATGATGTGGTCTCGCCATGGACAAAGTTATGAAGACAACGGGCAAATACTCTATTTCGCTTACTTTTCATGATTTTCGGACACTTTTCTTCAAACACATATGGCCACAGCTTGATCATCAAAAAAGTTCAATGTCCCAGTAGCCGCCGCCGTCAGAAATTAAGAAAACGTCCAGGAATTGGCAATCATTCTCGGCATCACCACATGTAAGAACATAGCTTTCAACTCGACCGGTTCACGCATTGGGTGTGGATACCCATACGAAACAACACATTTCGGCCTGGGTGGTGCTGACTGGCTGGTTGGCCGGTTGTACATGATCTTGAGAACATCAACGCAAAATTTAGGAAAACGCGGACAAGCAACACACACGACGCAGGCTCTAAACAACAACATGGGACGCTACGTATGTAGTACATGTTTGGCCAGTTCATGTGCACCGAAGAAGTGTACAGCAAAGGCAAACCCCGTCCACTGCATAAACAGTGTTGAACTGTGCAAGCACGCACTATCGCGATGAAAATATGCGCGAACGGCAGAACGCGTGGCTTTCGGTACACTCCAACCCCGACATGCCTTGAAGGTCGCTTGGCAAATCTGTGCTTTCAGTTGGCGCAACCATAGCGCTAGAATCTTGCTCAGGCGGATGCTATCGCATGGCAGGTGTATGCCGAGTGCCACGCATGACTGGCAGATAAAGACACGAGGTGCTATAGTGCTTACGGGAGCAAAATTGTAGCGCTAAAGTGACGTCGGCTGAAAGCGCATATCAGATTTCGACTGGGCCGAAAGACACGTTTTCCACTGTTCGGGTTTATTTCCATCGTGATTGTACAGGTCGGTCCACTGTTAGAGGGAACACGCGAGCGCGTGGCTCACGCTCCGCGCAGTGCCATGCAGCGCAAGCGGCGAAAACCAAACGCGTGCGCAAACCAATGCAGAGCCGGTACATTCCCCGCGTCGTTTGCTACTGAAACGCCTCTTCCATAGCTCGCGTGCGGCCGCGTTGTCATGGCGCTGGTGTGCAATCGCCCGTCAAGAGTCGTGCAGTGGCGCGGATGCGCTGTTACGAGCTAGAAAATCGAAAGAGTGGTGTGCCGTGCAAACCTTTTGAGTGACGTATTTCTCTATTTCTAACATTACATGCAAACTGGAGATTACAATATTTACGTGTGATAGGACCAGAAAAAAAAAAGCCAAACGAAAGACATTCGCACTCGCAGCCTTGTAGCGCTTCAAATCTCCGTTAACCCGCTACATTGCCCTCATTCTTCAGTGAAAGAAGGGGGGCGCAAAAAATTTGACAGCACACGAGACGAAAAACGGACCAAAACGCTATATAACAGAAGAAACAGTGTTGTCTTTTTTAGATGTGAAGCATCTTATGGCGAAGCTTAATCCGGTGGTGGTGGTGGTGGTGGTGGTGTGCCGCGTGCCCACCCTTACTGCGCATGCGCAAACAGTTAAAGAAAAAATAAAAATAAAAAACCTCCTCTCCCCCTCTCTCCCCTCTTACACTCCCTCCTCTCTCCATCCCTGCCCGCGGCGTCTAACTCCCCCTGCGCATGCGCGTCCCCCCCCTCTCTCTCCTCTCCTACGCTCCCCCCCTCTCTCCTCTACGCATCCCTGCCCACGGCGTTCACACTCCCACTGCGCATGCGTGTCACCCCCCTCTCTCTCCTCTCCTCCGCTTCCCCCTCTCTCGCCTCGCGACGCCGACGCAGGCAGCGTCTGCTAGCGAGTTTCTTGGTTGAAAAAACCGACTGCTCGCGCTGCACAACCGTTCACTGGCCATCCCGTATATATGGCAATGGATCTTGACCTCCAAGGTGGTGCCGGTGGAAGATTTCTCCTGTGCGTTGTTGAACAATAAAAATTCGCAGCGTGCGCGTTAACTAAAAGCGGAGTGCGGGTCTCTGTGTCCAGTCGGAGTCTTCTGTCTCTCATTGCCCATTAGCAGCGATTGGCATGTTCCAGTAGGAAACATTGCTCCATCACTGCCTGCTTTGCGCCTCCCCAGTTTTCTCTCCTGCGCAACGCTGCGATGAGCGCCAGCGTCAACGCCGCCGCCAGTGTAAGCGTTAGCGCCCGCTACTTCACATCTACACATGGTTCCCTTTAGCGGGAGATGGCGTAATTTTTCATCTTGTGTTCAGTCAAATGTTTTACGCTATTTCTTCGCCTGTTGGAACCATGAACCAACTAGCCGAGGCCCCGGTAAATCTTATCCTTCATTGCAGCGTTTTATAAGTAGGAATTCGCGCAATCTTTTCGCACCCCTTTTGACGTACAATTGCTCAGCAGGGCCGCGACAGCGTTGCAGTAGAGGGGCGTTGCAGTAGCAGACGATGCGCGGCACGAGCCACCTCTGCGTGGTTTTGCGCATGCGCTTGGTTTTCGCCGCTTGCTTTGCATGGTGCTGCGCGGAGCGCGAGCCACGCGCTCGCGTGTCCCCTCTAACAGTGGACCGACCTGTACATGGCGTCTTAAGATGTATACAGCGCCTGTGTTGCGGGAAGCATTGTTTGTTCGTATTTTCTTAACTTGTTGCGCTGCTTATTTCGAGAACACTTCTATCGCTACACTGAAGATTCTGCGAGAGTCAAGAAGACTGCAGCTCACCGAGACCTGCGCCGCACGGACAGTTAGTGAGCGAACACCTGACAGAAGAATAAGCACCATGCGATCTCTGTCCTACAATCTGAGACTTACACCCATGCGTACTCTGAAAGCGACGTGTGTTAAAGGCTTTCCCCACGAAATACTACGCAACTTTGGACACTACTCACTAGGAAGGTAATATTGCAGACAACATCGACAACTTAGCTGCAGAAGCCACCGTTTGTCGCAGATTACAAAACCAATACGCCTGTCCGTCCTAGGTATATTCATGCACCGGATGGACTGCGCACATCTATACTTTTTTCCAAAATGTACCAAACACTCAAACTTGCATAGCGCCATGACCCAAAGGCAAGCAAAGCACACAAAATGAAAATACAGGATTATATTAGATAAACAAGAATATAGCGTTAACGTTGTCGAAAAAGCGTTCGATTGAAAGATAACGATGCTAGGGCCTGGTGGGTCGGCGAAGTCTAGTAGACCGCGCACTGGCATTAGCTCACGACCTTCCTAACCGAGAACCGCCTAAATAGGGCGGAGGAGGACCTAAGATACCACTAAGTTTTATTCCTCCTATTGGGTACACCAGCTAACGGTTTAGAAAAGTGACGTAAACAATGCCCTCCCGCTATTTTCTAACAATCCGTTTAGTATAGCTGATGATAAGCAATGCTTGAAATTACGAAGGTGCGCGCCCGCCTCGTTTAGCTGTCTTGATTATGTTTATCATCATACGGCGCAGGTTCGTTTGGCTACTATTGTTGAAATACAGCGGCCGGTTCTATTCCGTCTCCAAGGTGCCTATGTGTGTCAGGGAAAAGAAATTAGTATTTTGCTTGTGTCGCTAACTTAGCACGGTCGCTCTTAGCACATATTCCTAGTGGGATTGACACACTTTGTGGGGGTAAATTCCACTACGACCTACAATGACCCCTGGACGTGAAAACCTCGACTAAAAACGAGCTTCAGTGTCTAAATACAGCATTGGAAAAAAAATAACCTAGCACTCCGCTCTTCTTTCGCTTGACGTTGGCGTTTGAATGCGCCCCACAACAACTTGAATGAATATTGCACTCTTTACAGACCAACTTGCCCCAGATTCATCGCGCGTATGCCAATGAAGGCAGGGCTCACCTCCGGAGACTTGCGATGTGGATCCGTAAATGTCCCGAATCCTCGGACAAAGAGCGCATACACTTAAAACATCTGGTTACGCGGGCTCACATCTAAAGAATGGCTCACGTACACCAGTGACATCAGTGTGAACGTCACTGCTGACGTCAACGCTGCTGCGCCGCTGGACAGCGAGGGTTACTATCGGCAGATTCTGTATTAATACGATATCTAGCATGTGTACCTAACTGAGCATACACAACAATCATCGTGATAATGCGAAACCTTGTTCGAGTTATTGCGCTGTTTTGGCGAACTCGTGGATCAAGACTTGAGACGTCATCTTGCAGCGGGCAACAGTACCAGTTAATAAAGTTGAATACTCGTGTATGCACTAGTGCTGCCCATTTATATTCGAAATGATTACTCTGCAAAACCTTGCACGCCACATTCCCAGCTTTTCCGCGTCGTGCCTTGTGATACGCCATACTGTCGTGGTCATTGTGTTTGCTGTCGTGGATTCATCGATTTTGGGGGCTCTTTTTTTTTCTTTTCGTTGAGTCTACTTAATTTTTCTACTTGTTGTTGTTTTAGACTGGAGTTTTTTGAGAATGCCGACGATTAGCAGGTTTTAGCCTTCGAAAACCGGTCATCCGAAAACATCGAAAGCAAGCCTTCCGGGGTGTCCACATTTAAATAAAAAAACACTTGCGCGGTACTGTGGTACTATTAGAAAGAGACAGCGACGATGGCTGATGATGTGTGCGTGCACGAAGCGCTCGGCCTGATGGTGGGGCAATGGCTCAGCCGTGCAACCGGTTACAAGGAACAAGCTTGTTGAACGCTCACAATCTATAGTGGTATTAACGAGAAAAGCAATTAATTTTAATATACGATGGCCAGAAGACCCCGCAGCACGAGCACAAATCCTGACAGCATCGAAACAGAGAGCGTGGCGGCATTTATTACTCCTGGGAAACTGAAATCATGAAAACGTTCCCTAACTAGCCTATTAACTGCCGTAATGTGCATGCGAGTAACCGAAATAACTTCAGTTAGCTGCCGCTTCGTAAGTGGTACCGTTTCTTCATAAGCCTGACTACTCCCACTGCAGGGCAAAGGCCTACCCAATATTTCTCCTATTAAACCTCTTGGAATGTAAAAACAACGCAAAATATAGACGAGGACTGAAGAAGAGACGACCAACTAGCCCAACTTTCGCTTCTAGTCCTATTAAAGTGGTTCTGTTATTAAACCGGCCACCTTATTCCCGCACACTTATCTCACCTGCCCACAAAACTTTTCCCTCCCCCAGGCGCGCTTCCATACGAAATGCCTTTTAAACCACTTCAAAGCCTTTAAAGCACTGCTGTATGATACGATTTAGCGTGCTTGAAAAGAAGCCATTAGCGGTGCAGAAGCCCCACAATTTTAGCGTCAACTGTGCCACGCTTTCAAGCCGCATCCTGCGAGAGAGCCGCATGCCCCGTGTAGTCATCTGCGTAATACAATAAAATAGCTCTTGAACGAACGTCACTTAAACGAACTATTTCGTTGTACCAGAGAGAGAGATAAACTTTATTTAAGCAGAAGGGATTCTTATGGGGGGAGCCCACTTTTTTTTTCACACGAAAGTGTTTTATGCCGGGGTCCACCAAGATTTCAGTGACGTATTTCCGTCACGGAAAAAATACACATGATCAGAAGACAAAGAAAAAAGTTCCGTCACCGGCAGTCGAACCTACGACCTCTAGGTCCGCGACAAGAGAAGCCGGGCACGCTATCCACTGCGCCACGGTCACATACTTTGTAGGCTTTAAAAACAAGTCTTTTATATCTACCACTGTGATCTAACAGTGTTTTTTGCTAAAGAGAAGTAATACATTATGACCGTGAAATGCACGATTAGTTCCTTCAAAGCGCTGTTTCTACGCGTCCGTCCCATTCGGCGTGTTTCAAATAGGAAACGTGCAGTTTAGCGGACGCAGTAACACACTGCCAGGTGGCGACCTTACCGCTAGCATCCACTCTCATAGCATCCGTCCATTTGACAAATAGCTGTGCGACGCGTGAGTGTGTCGCGTGGCCGCAACTCCGCGTCCCCAGCCATGTTCCTAGCTCGCCCCGCGAAAAATCGCAGCCGGCCAACGGGGAAGACACGCCGCGCGTTGCGTTTCCCTCTGGTCGGGCAGCGTTGTTCACTAACTCTAACATGCCGTGAGTACACATTGTGCAAGCCCTCTTATATCGTTGTACAGTACATATTCCACTACTTTTGTAAGGACACGTTTCACTTTCGTGCTATACCGATTCCTATGACGGGGGGATCAACCATGTTTTTTTTTTTCAATCCCACGCCGAAGCGCCACAGGACGCAATGCTAATGCATTTAGGATTAACAACATTATTGCAGAGAGCATTTCAGTTTTAGGAACTTATTTTATGACACCATCCAATGTTTCTCACGTCGTATTGATGATAAATTGTCTTAAAGACTGGGTACAGACAGCGCTTTGCATTTTGATCAGTATGTCACCTGTGACTTTCGCGTTGAGACATGCGCCAGTATGTCGACCGAAGAAATTGTAGCGAGAGTCCTACATCAGGAAAAAGGAGGAAGAGCAAGAAGTAAGCCTTGTAGAGGAAGCACCTAGAATTTCAGCTAGAGATGTATTTTGAAAAAAGTGAACTCCTTCGCTGACCAACACAGTGTTGTGCCGGAGACGGTTTTTGAGAGCTTGAACGGAGTGAATAAATTCATGACCACTGCAGTCCTAAGTGCACAAGTGCAGCAAAATATTACTACATTGTTCAAAACATGCTAAATAAGCAGAAATCCACATTAAAATATGCAGCATTGCAAATAAAAAGGTTCAAATTTATATTTCTACAATTAATGTTTTCTTTTCCGTCACATAGCGAGTTCCACCATATATCTATTTCAGTTCAGCGAACTTTCACTTTAACGAACTTTTCCGCGGGGTCCCTTCATGTTCGTTCAAGTGAAGTTTCACAGTATTTGGTTCGCTCGCAGATATTTTTCCGCAGTACCATCGACCGATTTCATAACACCACCGCACGAGCGTCGACTAAACCGGCAGGTCAGCCTTTCTAACGCGATAGCGTTGAAGAGCTCGTTTCGCAGAAATTCCGGCATCGGCGTCGGTCGCCGCGTCGTTGGTAGTGAGTGAAAAATCACCATCTTGTCCGTGACCGAAAAATCGACAAAAGATGCAAATAAAATAAATAATAAAAACTTTCGGGTCCAAATGAGGATCGAACCCAGGCCGTCTGCGTCTCAAGCAGGTGTTCTACCACACAGCCACGCTTCTGCTTGGGATTACATTGAAAATAACTTTCTCTGCTTGGAAATGCAGTGAAAATAACTTTCATGCTTTACAAACACACGCATCCTGTATACAGGCGTCACAATACGACATGTAATATCGCAGTAGTATTGCGTGGTACAAGCGTACATTGCCAACGGGCGTCAGAACATGTGAATATCATGACGACATTGTGGTTCAAAGCCGTCTACCCATCACAAAAGGCACATATGTTACTGCTCGTATTCCCTTAAGACCACGTAGTGGGTTCATGGCAAGTTCGAAAACATTTCCCACATTTCCCACATTTCCCGCGCATAATGGCTCGTGGTTTAAAGCCTCCTACCCATTACATAGTATGCACTAAGTGACTGAAGTACGCACTCGGGACAGGATATCGCTGTCGCGTTCAACTCTTTAAGGCGAAGCTTAAGGGTCGCCCAAAATTTTTTTAACGGCGCGAAGAAATGAAGTGGAGCACATACACATGAAGTTGAACCGTAGTGCAAGTTTCGAATGCTCTGTTTACCAACATGACACAGACACAAGTGCGATTAACTCGGTGTCAGCTTCCCTTCCCGACTTATTAGAAGTAGGCAGAGCTTTCTGCAATAAGCAGGGAAGATGGCACTAAAGTGATCGGGAAGTGAGTCGTGTGCTGCCTGTGTGAAGAGCAAAGTAGTTTAATTATTCAGGCGCGTCGAATAAATTTGGTGCGCATGCGCTTCTCTTGCTCACCTCGTCGCTTCGCGCAATAAGATGGGCAAAGTAGTTTAATTATTCAGGCGCGTCGAATAAATTTGGTGCGCATGCGCTTCTCTTGCTCACCTCGTCGCTTCGCGCAATAAGATGGGGTTGGCCGGCGGGCCTGTCGATGGTGCTATCACGAACCGGAAAGCCTCAGGTTCTAGCCCTCGGTGAGGGGGCTAAAACATCTACCACGCCACTTCTAAAAACGAAAAAGAAAAAAACAAACGTAGTGCTTCTCCTCCAAATCCTGCCTTCGAGAACGCACAATTACCCTGTAGAGGCGTCGTAATAAGCTCAATATTTAAAAGAAAGAGAACTATCAGTTTCGCGAGAAAACCGCTCTTTTATATCATCGGAAAGTAATATTTTAAGTCCGTGTCATGCGCACTACTTATGAGCAGTAAACTTTTTTTGGTTGATGTGATCCAATAATCTTGAGCAGACGTTCACACTTTCGACGTCATCCACCTGCCACGTGATTTCTGCCCTGCATTTTCTGACCAATGACGAAGCAGAAAAGCTGCGCCACTGCTTTTCGGTGGCCGCAGCTAACGCACATGTGTGTAGTTAGTTATCCGATAGGTAGCGTAGTCCGCCGGCTTCCGTTTTATTGCAGTCATTTTCTTTTTTTTTTTTTTTGTAATTGGCTCATGTAGTCACATCGTAGTTACGATAGGTAGTCGGTGTACTGCTGTGTTGTGCCATAGGAAAACTGATACCGGTGAAGGCATCGAGTTTTGCAAGTTCTCCGACGATGACTTGTAGATTCCTGTTGCGGATGCGTGCATATTTGTTAATTTTGGTCGCTGATTGCATTCTCATACGTTGTGGTGACTGCCAATGTTGTGCATTTATACACGTGCATTTGCACTGATTCTACACGTGTTTGAATGCTTACGCTCCTATCGACTTCCACTCCAACGCGATTTCGTTGCATAAGCCCCACCTGCTTGGTGACCTAAGCTTGACCGCAGTATGGTGTAGTACATAAAAATAAACCTGCGGCTGCTCAGCCGGGTTCGTCGAAAGCGAGTGCTTAACTCTTTCGTTACCATGTCCATAGGACATGGGTCACCGGTGACCCATACGCGCCACAAGCTATTTTAAAAATATGAGCGCTCCTATGGACTTGCAGAGCCATCTGTCGTATTCTCTAGGCACCAATCTTTCATTTTTTGCGTAGTTTGTATTTTTCCCGTGCAGCGGCAATTTTAAGCGGCGGTTCCAATTGTGCGGTTCGCTCCGTCTGTTTACGAAGATGGCAGAAACTTTTGTTGCCGGTCCCGAACGACGCCTTTCCGGCGATTCTGTTGCACCTGGAAGCGATCATTTGGCTGCTTCTAGCAGCAGTGATTCAGATGATGATCCCTTCTTTTTTTTTTAATTACACAATTCCACATATTTTTTGTGTAGTGAAGTCATACATAATGATGTTCTGGCGCCGTCTGCGACACTGTACTTTCCCAGTTAAGATTTTTTTCTTGAGCAACCATAGAGCACAATATGTCCATATATACATGGTTCAATAGCCCATTTCTTTCCCTTTTTACTAATATTTACTGTGCTTCTGTGTGTGAGAAATTTGTGCAATAAAAAGAAAAAACTGTGCAACCTGGCTGAACAAGACACTTTCTACTGGGCAATAAGTAAACAAGTGTAACTCGTGCAGTTATTGAGCTAGGTCAGTGAAGCTTTTCTGTTAAGTAGATGTCTCCTATCTAAACAATTTGTATATTTCAGAATATTTTCCAGATTTACTTCTTTTATGTAGTAAACATACAATTGCAAATGTTCTTTCAAATTTGCAAAAAAATGTTACCTTTAACGATTTTTTTCTTCATATTAGTTTCCAAGTTCAGTTTTTTAAACTTACACACGTCAAAAGTACATTTACTTAGCTTTCTCTTGATGTATTGCATTACAGTATAATCATTTTATTACTTATTACAAAAAAAATATCAACAAAAACCTACGAAAAGTTGCCCATTTTCCCACGGTAACGAAAGAGTTAAACTGGGAGCTGCTCACGTCACTGTACCAGCTAATACTGATGTTTTACGAGTGCTTTGTAAAACAAGTTGACTATTGTGAATGCTAACTGACAGTGTAACCAGGCAAGACAGGCTTTCCTGTTTGTTTCGTCTATGAAGACATAGGCGAGCTATGTACGAGCTCCCCATAATGGTTTCAACTGGATAATTTTATTTCTTCCATGGAAAGAGCATTGCTGGCTCGCGTACAATAAGGAATATTGTTCACTGTACTCACTCGTCAATAGTTTCCGTTGGTGCGATTAGATTCATGCCCTTCTGTTTCATGTAAACCTAGTACACACTGCTGCAGTGTTTCAAAGGGCGATGAGGAATGTATCTGGACGTATAAAAGCGCTCGAAAATAGCGTGCGAAAGTGTACGACGAACCTGCTCCCCTACGCGAATCCCGTCCGCTTTTGCAGCGTCGGCGCATGTGCACGGAATACGGTAAAAAAAAATATAACTCGCCACAGCAGCCACTTTTTCTTTCACCATGAAAGAACGAAAGTAATACAAAACAGTTTTTTTTTTTTGCCATTTATGTAGGCCCAGCGCCACCACTTGGGAGCCACGGGTAGTTCCATGGCTTAGTTTTGCCACCATAATTGAAGTTACAGTTCCCCATTTTTAAACGGGTTTTTCATTCTATGGTGCTACTAAAACATCGATATTCTATCCTGGCCGCGGCGGACGCATTTCGATGGAGGCGAAATGCTACAGACCCATGTACTGTGCGATGTCAGTGCACAGGGCCTCCGGAAGTATATATGATGTGTGGGGGGCGACGACATCTGGGGGCTGATGTCGCATCGTGTATATATATATATATATATATATATATATATATATATATATATATATATATATATATATATATATATATAAAGGAAAGAATTGTAAACTTAAGGGCTCGTTTGCTTTGTTAAACACAGTATTAATGAGAACTAACAGACAAGGAAGGAAGGAAAAAAGAGGAGGGAAAGGAAAGGCAGGGATGTTAACCGGTCTAGTGGGACCGGTATGCTACCCTACACTGGGGAAAGGGGTGGGGGAGATTGAAAGATGGAGAAAGAGAGAGAGAGAGATAGAGGAGAGAGCACGCACACACAAAGTCTCACTTCACAGTCATCACAGCCATAAGCCTATAATCGTCGGTGCAAGTCCGTTGCCTTTAAGAAGTTTAGCACTGCCTTCGTCGCCTTCACCCGCGATGGCCTCTCTGGTCGACTTTCCAGAATAGTTTCTAGCGTCATCGGTCTCTGGTCTATGCGAGCTAGAGCGGCTGCTAGTGATGCTCTCTGCGCATTATAGCAAGGACAGTCACAGAAGATGTGTTGTAACGTTTCCTCGCTACCACAGTTGTCGCAAAAAGGGTTGTCAGCCATCTCGATTTTATAGGAGAATGACTTCGTGAAAGCCACTCTCAGCCACAAACGGCAAAGCAGAGTGGCATCATTTCGTCGTAGTCCAGTGGGTGTCTGAAGATGTAGTGTTCGGGCAGTGGTGGCGTTGGTTGCGCCGTGTACTTGTTGTGATCCAAGTGGAGAAAGTGACTTTTTGTGCGACCACTCGAAGTGGGCTAGCAGCATCGGTCCTCGATAGGGGAATTGTCTCGACCATGTCTCCTTGAAGAGCTGATCGAGCAGCAATGTCGGCACGTTCATTGCCTATCACGCCACAGTGACTTGGCAGCCACTGAAATGTCACGTGGTGACCTTTCTCGAATGCAGTATGGAGGAGATGTCTAACCTCGAAGACCAATTGCTCGCATGGTCCGTGCCGCATGGCTGACAGCAAAGATTGCAGTGCTGCCTTCGAATCACTGAACACTGACCACCGTTGAGGCTGTTCGCGGTTGACTACCTGAAGTGCAGCGCGGAGAGCAGCAAGTTCTGCAGCCGTCGATGTCGTTGGGTGGTCTGTCTTGAAACTGACGGTAATAGCCTTCGCCGGGACGACCACTGCTCCGGACGAACACTGGAGGGTAGTGGATCCATCAGTATAGATGTGTAAGTGATCAGCGTACTTCTCGTGCAGAAGAATCAAAGATAGCTGCTTCAGCACGGGTGATGATAGCTCAGATTTTTTTCTGATTCCCGGTATGTTGAAGTGCACATCAGGTCGAATAAAGCACCACGGTGGTATCGCTGGTTTAGACGCGGGGCTGAAGCCTGACGGAATGTGGGCAGCATATTTTGAAATTGTTGCACAGTACGACGCCCGCGGTCTTTCTGTAGGCAGTGTTGCAAGGTGGTGGCAATGAGTCCGGGAAAAATGCCTGATATGGGCTCTCAAGGCTTCCACCGCAATGTGCGTTTGTATAAGTTGGTCCCGTGCAATAGAATTAGTGGCATCAGTCGACGCGCATTTTGGCAGGCCAAGGCAAACTCTGAGACCCTGAGCTTGTACAGCCTGCAGAGTGCGAATATTTGTCTTACAAGTATTAGTCAGTACGGGCAGACTATATCGCAAAAAACCGAGAAACAGTGACCTGTACAGTTCCAGCATTGCGTCTACCGACATGCCCCAGGTTTTTCCACACAGGAATTTGAACAACTGGGAGATAGCTGTCAGGCGCTGTTTCATGTAAGACACATGCGGGCTCCAACAGAGGTCTCTGTCTATGATTATACCCAGAAATTTGTGGGTTCAGGCATAAGAAATGGTCCGCCCTTCAATAGAGATGGCATAGTGCATCAGTGGCTTACGTGTGAATGCCACTAATACACATTTTTCCGGAGAGATTTTAAGGCCTTGCTTGCCGAGGTATCTCGCTGTCATAGTTGCAGCCTTTTGAAGCCTCGCTCGTATCTGGGGGCGAGTGACGGCTGATGTCCAGACACAAATGTCGTCTGCGTATTGGATATCGCGATGGTACATGGCAGGTATTCGGTAAGTTTAACGAGCGCCAGATTGAATAGAGTGGGGCTTAGTATACCGCCCTGAGGAACACCCCGACAGGTATAGCGTCGTGTGGTTGGGCCGTCGTCGGTTGATACAAAAAATGATCTTGCTGTCAGGTAGCCAGCAATCCATCGAAAAACTCGACCACCCAGGCCAACAATCTCAAGGGCATCCAGAATGGCCTCGTGTAGCACGTTATCGTATGCGCCTTTTACGTCTAGGAACAAGGCTGCAGACAAACGCTTGGGTGATTTCTGCTGTTGGACGTATGTGACGAGATCAATAACGTTATCGACAGATGAGCGATCATGTCGAAAACCAGCCATGGAGTTGGGATAAATTTTGTAATGTTCGAGGTACCATTCAAGGCGGCTAAGGATCATCCGTTCCATTATCTTTCCTACGCAGCTGGCCAGTGCAATAGGGCGGTACGAGGCAAGTTCAAGTGGAGACTTGCCCGGCTTCAGAAGTGGTACTAGACGACTTGTCTTCCATTCGTCAGGAACACTTCCCTCTAGCCAGGATTCGTTGTACAAACGTAGCAGTTCTCCCCGCGCAGCCACACCCAGATTGCACAGGGCTCGGTAGGATATACCATCTGGCCCCGGTGATGAAGAACGCCTGCATAGGGCTAGAGCCGCCTGGAGCTCCTCCATCGTGAAAGGAAAGTCCATGCGGCCGTCACGGGAATGAGGGACGTCACTTCCGGCCAGAGCATCTGGACAAACCACTTGGTCTGCTATCCTCGCGCAAAAGTCTTCTGCGACATCAATGTTTCGCCGTTTTTGAAAAAGCGCCAGCGTCTTGAATAGAAAGCGCTGTTCAGGAATGCAGCGAAGACCGCGCACCGTTCTCCAGATGTGAGATAGCGGCTTGCGGGGGGTCTAGGTTCTGACAAAACTTTCTCCACCGTTCACAGGCTAACTTGTCCATGCGACGCTGAATCTTCTTCTGCATTCTTCTGGCTGTTCTAAGGTCGTGGATCGACTTTGTGCGCCGATATCTGCGTTCCGCACGGCAGCGAAGCGCTCGAAGTCTTTCCAATTCAGCATCAAAATCATTGCGCCTGGACGAAATCTGGATCTTGCGCGTGGCATCTTGCATTGTGCACTTGATTACTTGCTGTAGCCCAGTGCATAAACCCGCTTGACAAGCATCCTCCATGTCAGACTTAAAAGCGGTCCAGTCAATTCTTCGAACGGTCTTCTCTGGACCAGATCTAGACAGCCCTTTGATGCGAAGATAAGTGGGAGTATGGTCGCTTCCGTGTGTCTCAATATCCGAAAACCACTTAACACATCTGGCGAACGAGTTGGAAACGAAGGCAAGGTCAAGACAGCTGCTATATGTCACACCTCGAAGAAAAGTGGGGCTGCCGTCATTCATGAGGGTGAGGTCATGATTGTATGCGAAACTTGCTAATCTGCGCCCTCTTGCATTTGTCCTCGTACTTCCCCATGCCGGATGATGTGCATTGAAGTCTCCTATGATGACCCATGGAGCTGGACACACGGCCAAGACGCTAGCCAATCTTCTTGAGTCAAAATTACTTGAAGGCGATATATAAACGCCTATGAGAGTAAACATGAGTTTGTTTTTCTTAATTGTCAGGCATACATATTGATTTCCATCATGAGGCGCTATTGGATGCAGCAGATACGTGAGTTCGCGACGAACATAAACGATGACTTTGCTGCAGGCTCCATTTGTTGAGGACATGACAGCTTCGTACCCCGATAGTCGTACTGGCGTCGACACGTTGGGCTCACAAATGATGATGACTGGGAACATGTTAGAGTGCACAAACTGACGAAGGTCTGAAAGGCGCGATGTTAGTCCTCTGGCGTTCCACTGGATGATGGATGCTGCCTTGACTTCTTCTCGGAAAGGAGCCATCTTTCTACTCGAGGGATTGAAGCACTGGGCTTAAGGCGTCCAGCACTTTGAGAGCGCTTCGAGCAGACGTCGTCCCCATGTCCAATAAGATCTCTCGAATGGCGTCCATGAGAGAACGAAGCATAGATATGATTCATTTTAAAAGCAAAAAAGGTGGGGCGCACTACGGAACAGGGACAAAGCAGAAGACGACAACACAGGCGCACCTGTGTTGTCGTCTTCTGCTTTGTCCCTGTTCCGTAGTGCGCCCCACCTTTTTGCTTTTAAAATGAATCGGCACCAACTAGCCCAAATGACTGTTTTGCTTCATAGATATGACTTTGCGATCTGCTTTAGTTGCGTCACCAGCGGTCGGTGAAGACTTTAGAGTGGACGTGGTCTTCTGAGGCTCCGTGGCAAGGGGACGGTTCGGAAGAACCGGCCATTCCTCTGCGGATAGATTCCTCTCCGCAGTCTTCCTTGAGCTCATCGGTCTTTGTGTAGTTTGACTGTGCGGCGCAGCAATAGAGGGGGCGCTGTCATTTCGAGCTTGCTCCTTTTGAGGTCGAACGATGGCGCCGACGCCGTTGCCGACGCCGGACTGTTTCGGCAGCTTCCCTGTGGGTCGAATTGTCTCTGGCCATTTGTTTAAGCACCGTGCGCTCCTTCCTGATTTGAGGGCAGTCTTTCGATGAGGCAGCGTGTGGACCATTACAGTTGCCGCATTTAAGAACAGTGGAACGGCAGGTCTCTTCCGAGTGAGGTTCTGCGCACCGGGGGGCACAGCAGCGAGTTCGGGCACACACCCTTGACATGTCCTAGCTTAAAGCACTGGTGACATTGAAGTGGCTTTGGTACGAATGGCCGCACAGGATGTCGGAAATGACCGACTTTGACATGGGATGGTGTACAATCGCCTTTGAACATCAGTTTTACACAACGCGTCTTCCAAAGGCGGTGCACTTGCGTGATGACAATACCCTCGTTTGCCGGTTTAATGAGGGTAGGCAAGTCAGCATCGGGAATCGCAATGTCTACGTCGTGTATCACACCGGCTACGGATGCATTGTCCATCGGTATGAAGGGGCGCACTTTGATGCCGCCTAGCTCAGTGATTCGTTGAAGTGGTCCGAGCGCATTCACGTGGAATACGTCTATGGCAAGTATATTTTTTCGCGTATTCACACGAATGTCCTTGATTTCATTAGGGACAGCACGTTCCAGAAAAGCGGATAGTGCTTGCCTGTTCAGCAGTCGCAAGTTTCCTGAGGACTCTTCCGGCACGAAGATGATGACGTGCGGCCAACGCTCTTGACTTACAGACAAAGATGACAAGGAAAGTATAGGGGAAGCCATTAGAAGTAATTGTAATGTAAATGTGAAGAAAGGGAAGTGGACGAAAAGATAACTTGCCTGACTTACGCTCCCACGTTTAAATAAAACATATATGCCCTATAAAGTGGACGGAGGGATGACCGCCACCGTAGCTCAGTGGTAGAGCATCGGACGCGTTATTCGAAGGTCGCAGGTTCGGTACCTGCCGGTGGCAAGTTATCTTTTCGTCCACTTTCCTTTCTTCACATTTACATTACAATTACTTCTAATGGCTTCCCCTATACTTTCCTTGGCATCTTTGTCTGTTAGTTCTCATTAATACTATATATATATATATATATATATATATATATATATATATATATATATATATATATATATATATGTGTGTGTGTGTGTGTGTGTGTGCGTGTGTGTGCGCGCACAACCTTAACAAGAAAACAATGCTTTGTGGGGAAATTTATCACGAATGAGGACGAGGTTTCCTGTTACCAATATAACGCCGACTGCTTGGTGAAACTATTTTCCAAAGTTTTTCTAAGCTACCGCGAGAATAGACATTCCTTTCTAGTTCGCTCACAGCATCCTCGGTCTTTTTTTGAAGACGATGGTCTTTCTTGAGATATTTCAACGCAGAAATTTTGGTCTTTCTATCGGCCTGTCTGTCTGTCACCCGATTCATCCACCCGGCCAATTTTAAGCACTTGCTGAACGCCCAGCCATCTTGAACAGGCGTTTGCGTGCGTACTTGTGAACATTGTCGATCAAAAAGCAAATATTACGCATATCTGAGGCGCAACATCGATACGTATGTAGTAGGTGGTATGTTCCTTTACAAAAAAATACATAGATACGTTATTCTAAAGACCCTAGTGTTTCTTAGGCTGCGCTGAAAATGCGACGCTATGCACGAACTGCGACGCTATGCACGAAAAAGCCCTCGGCCCACGATATGGTGCTGCCGCTGGCGGTGGCCCTGGGTTCTGCACAAGCTCATGTTTCTCGACCCCACTGCCAGATGGCGTCCATATCTCACGCAGCGCCTCCTCTATTTTTTTTCTTTTGTTTTGTGCCTCACCCTGAGTCTATATCGACCAGATGACGGTGATACCATCTAATGAAGCCACCATAACACGTATACGTGAAACATCAAACGTGAAGTCTTGAGCTCTATTAGCAGAAAAGGAAGTATCGTTGTACCTTACCGCGTCATTGAAGCCGACACTGAAGTCGATGTTCTCTGTCCGCCTTCTCTTCCGTGGTAGTGGGTAAAACATGTGCAATTAATGCCTTCTTTTGTAACTTTCCTGCTTAGGCGTCTGATACGCACAGCCAATTGAGGACCTTAATGGGACTCTAACGATAAATATGAAGTTCAGCTGAAATGAACAGGGGCATTAAAAATTCGTGCAGTTTTGGCTGGGTGTGAAGAGATGACTTATTAGTGGAGATATTTGTAAGCAAAGACGGAATATCTCCCACTCAATTTCTCTCTCCCCCGACTCTGTGCTGAAGCGATGTCGTCACGAATCTTAATGCTCTCAGCGAATTAGAAGGTGCCTTGGTGCATCAGCACGTGTGCAAAAGGCCGCTGCATAGCTGGGGCTTTCGTGATTGCCGCGATGGATGTGGTTGCAGACTTTGAACCTCGCAGCGAAGATCTCGCCATGGAAGCAGGATTGCATTTCAGGGGGTCTGAAATGAGCAACCGTGCTCTCGCGGCAGCTCTTTCTGCGTATGTATATGGCAGCAACCGACGGAAAGCGAAGCCTTGTTTTCGTCGACAGCATGCTACACGTCCATTTGAAGAAACACTGTTTATGTACACGCGTATTTCATTTTGTGTTTTGATATGGCGATTTCCTTTGGGATAAGTGGAGCATAGGCCCCGTGCAGTGAGGAGAGGCAAGACGGAGCAGTGAGAGCAGGACCGTGCAGGGCCACGCAATCCGCCCGTGGAATTCGACACGCATCCGAAGAGCAGGAGGGAGGGTGCCAATGAGGAGAAATGGGCCATGTTATTAAAACCAACGAAGCACCATAGTACTCTGCGGGACAGCGGCTGAACACGTGTGCAGAAATCCGGTGTAGAATAGAACGACGTCAACATCACTGCGGTCGAACTGCACCTAGTAGCCGCCGTTACCACCGCGCTCACCGGCTGGAGCAAAATAAAAACGAGTGAGGAGGGTACCACAGTGAATAGCTTTTGACGAATCGCGGCCGGACTGTGTTTGTGACCATTACGAGAAAGTACATATATGGTTCATTTTTTCGCTATATATTTTCTCGCTTGCTAAAGCTCAGTTCACATTAAGAATGGCATGAATGTGATCGAAATAAGATAATTTGACATTACAGTACTACTTTGTGTATCTTTTTAGTGTTATTGTGCACGAGGCTCCAGTTTCACTCGGTCATTATGCTCCAGTTGTGCTCCGTTATGCTCTATTGTGCTCCAGTTTCACTACGGTCATTATGTGTGGAAGAATCAAAGTAGTCTGGGCCGAACCGGAAGAAATCGAACATTTCAAGCCATAAATTCAGTGGCGAAGCTAGTAGGAGGTTCGGGGGGTGCATCCTCCGCCAGCCTGAAATTATTACATTTTGTATGTGTATATACGCGCACCCATACAAACACAAGAAAGAACATAAATAAAGGGACGTCAGAACCCCCTAAAGAAGTTTCTGGGTACGCCCCGGGTAGGTTCATGGTTAATATCATGCTTATGTGGATGAGGCATACACCGACCTCTTTGATCTCATTGCTTTTCATGGTCTTGGATGGGAGCAAAGAAAGAGGGAAAGAACGAGAGGCGTCCTAAAGTCGTGGCGCTGAGACGTGCTCGTGCAAGAGCTGCACAATAGAGAGCCAGCCTTTGCCTCCTGAGAACCACTTCAGGACGAAAGGCACGCTGAACCAGGCGAAAGCAAGCAGTGCTGCTTACGCAGACAAAGCACCGACAAATAGAATCTCAGAAGTCAGACTTCCAGAACATTCTGCCTCGTTTGTTGAAAGAAGAGAGCGCCCATGAACTAGTCAAAAGAGTCCAGGAAAAAGAAGGCGAGGGATGGGGTGTTGGAACAGTAGTGTGGGGGGCATGCCCCCCACTGGTACCGAACCTGTGGGGGCGACGGCCCCCCACTGCCCCTCCCCCCCCCGGTTCCGGAGCCCCTGTCAGTGCACCTTAAAGAACACCAGATGGTCGAAATTTCCGGAGCCGTCCACTACAGCGTCTCTCATAATCATGTCGTGGTTTTGGGACGTTAAACCTCAGATATTATTATTAAAACATCGCTAGTGTGCATTTGACATCGACTCAGTCAGTGCAAGACTGGGTCGTAAACTTTCTCCAGCGTTATCTACAAATGCTTCCAATGTACTCGTCTGCCCTTTATTGCATTTATTCATCTCTTGAGAGTACCACCTGCAGAGGAGAACGTGATGGCCGTGAACCCTGCTTCTTCATCAGAGGAGTCATCGCCTTAAGATTAAATTAAGAACGTCACAAAGCGGCTTTCACGTGTTCCAGAAGTTTTTCAGGAGCTTACCTCTATTAAGCACAATTATGCAGTTTTACGCGACCAAATAATATCACTTGAAGGGAAGCGATGGCAGGGCATTAATGATACGACTACATGGAACTGTCAGCGTATGTAATGTGCACAGCACACGCACATTTTGTCTCTACGGTCTTTTGACTTGATCTCTTTTTATTTAACGTGGTTCCTGATCTTAGTGTTTTAGTGGCATCTTTTCATTAGTTGATGGATTGGTGTTTGCAGGCTGTCAAGTATCGCCCGAAATTCTTTCCTCGGTTTCTTCCGCCTCTCGCCAGGAGGGCTCGTACAGCTTGCAGTATCGACGTTTACTATCTTTTGTCAGTAAAGGCGACAATGCGATCATTAAAAGAATGGAAGCTTGAGTGAGGTGGCTGTAGACGAACATGAATGACATATGGTGACAAGAAACACGTCATATTTTCTTGCATAGAAACAAGTTGACACGTCATTTTCTAATTACAACCTATGATTTATGTTCTATATTCAGCAACGTCACGCCATACCAATTTTGATGTATATCAGGATAGCGAACCGGCCGCATGTGTGCCATAAGCATGGAATGTAAATCATGGTTTGCATGACATGCATGACATATTTTAACGCGAAAGCGTTAAAGAGCTCGTTTCGCAGAAATTCCGGCATCGGCGTCGGCGTCGTTACTTGTAAGCGAAAAATCGCCATCTTGTCCGTGACCGAAAAATCGAGAAAGATGCAAATAAAATTGCAAATAAAATAAAATTTCCTGTCCGAGCGAGGATCGAAACCAGGCCGTTTGCGTGGCAAGAAGATGTTCAACCACACAGCCACGCGTCTGCTTGAAAATACAGTGAAAATAACTTCCTCTGCTTGGAAATTCAGTAAAAATAACTTTCATGCTTTACAAACGCACGCTTCCTGTGTACAGGCTTCACAAAAAAACATGTAATATCTCAGGTATATTGCGTGGTACAAGCGTATATTGCCATCGGGCGTCAGAACATGTGATTATCATAACGACTTGGTGGTTGAAAGCCGGCCACCTATTGCAAAATGCACAGACGTTACTGCGCGTATTCCCTTAAGGCCACGTAGTGGGTGCATAGCAAGTTCGAAAATATTTAACGCGCATAATTTCTCGTGGTTTAAGCATGCAACCGATTACACAGAATGCAGCCATATGCGAAAGCTTCACTGACACAAGCCACTTTCAACTTTATCCACAATTTAAACTTCTCGAGTAACATCGTACAATAAAAAGTATGCACTGAGTGGTTGAAGTACGCACTAGAGACATATCGCTTTTGCGTTCCACTCTTAAAGGCGAAACTTAAGGGTCCCTCAATTTTTTTGTTTTTACAACCTGTCAGTTCTGTTCGTCATACAGTAATCACGCATTACCAATTTTGGTGTATATCAAGATAGCGAACCGGCCGCGAGCACACCATAAGCATGGCATGTAAATCATGATGTACATAGAATTCACTTCATGAGTTTCATGTTTCCAACTTTCATCCGTGTTCGTCACACAGTCTTCTCACAAAATACCAATTTTGGTGAGTATTGTCACGTGGTCGTGACGTTGACAAAGGCAGTAGGCAGTAGTCCAAGATGAAACTCTTTATTTGGGCCGAACTTGTGGCCCAAATAAAGATTACAGCAATAAACGCTGGCACTGACAGCGGCGAACAGAGCGTCGGCCGTCGATCAACTGAACATCGTTGGAACGCGCCGGCTTTTATAACTCACGCGTCGAACATTCTAGCCTTATCACTAGTCGTCGCGCACGCTCTGGAATAATCTTGAGTGTCACCGTCTTGCGTGCAATCTTCACAAAACGATCTACTACAACCGAGAAGCTTCTGGAACAATAAGGCGCGGTCTGCGCCGAGTACTGCTGATAGTCTTTGTGGGCGGAAACCGAATACAGTAAAAGAAACGCGCGTGGCAATATCAAGCTAGCCACCCGGCCGTGAACTCACCGTGAGCGCGGCATCTAAATCATGTTGTACATGAAGTTCACGTCATGATTCTCATGTTCACACCTTTCATTCATGTTCGTCAAGCAGTCAACTGAGAAAATACCAATTTTGGTGAAAATCAAGCGAGCCAACCGGCCGCGAGCTTACCATGAGCGCGGCATGTAAATCATGCTGTATATGAAATGCTCCATGATTTTCATGTTACCACCTGTCATTCATATTCGTCATGCAGGTATATCTCGTGGTAGAAATTTTGGCATATATCCATTTAACTAAACGGCCGCGGAGCGCGCCGACACACTAGCGAGGCGAGCGAGCTGGCCGCTTTGAGTGGCGAAGCCCGCCGGAGCGCTCGGCGGCGAAGAGTAAACGAATGCGGTACGTTACCCGTTCCAGCGACTTAAGCGCGGGTATGCGCGCCACGCCGCCAGTAGCCTCCGAGATAGTGCACGTAAATCTTGGAGGCCTCAAGGCACCATCGTGTGCCTTCGCGTTTAGATTACAGATAACATTGACGTCGAGATTTTTTTTTTTTTAACGCGTCGAGGCGTGCTGTTGTGCTCGAGGTAGCGTCGTACTTTTTTGCACGCGCCGACCATATCACAGTCAGAGATCCTATGAAACGAGGACAAGGACCGAAAGGACAAGTGGACAGCCCTGTCGAAAGAGCTAGCTAGGCCCCGCAACGTCAACTCGCACGATTGCTCGGGATGTGCACACCTGCCAACTTCCGATTTGCATGGCCGACTCTCGAATTTTCAGCAAACTTCCTGATTATGCGTGCATGGCCGTAAGTTTCCCAAAAAACATCCCTAACACCACCGCGATAAGAAAATAATAACACGAAAAGGCAGCTGTTCTAAAATGTTCTAGCCTCCATCTATCCCGTGGAACGCGCTCCTTAAGTCATTTTCGCCGCAGTAGTCTGTCGTTATGCGAAAAAAATGTGCCAAGATTAGGAAGGGGCTCATTACTTAAACAGGTGCGCACGCGCCATATATTTTCGAGTACGAGTATTGTTGACGTCTAAAAACTTTAATGACAATACTTCAGAGCTGCTCATGGCGTTGCCGCTGCCCCGAAAAACAATGAATTAAAATGTACGCCAGCTTTTGGATACATTCTAATTTTCCATGTTTTCTGGTGATACAAATTTCGGATGATACGATTATTTTTGGTCACTCCGCGAGATTCGTATCACCGAGGTTTCACTGTAAATGATGCCGCAGTAATACGTGTCAATGCATCCATGGGATCCCGCCAGCACTTCCCTCCATGGGGGAAGTGCCGGCGTGCGAGATTTCCGAGCTTCAAGAATGAGAACGCACTGATCTTGACAGTGCACCGTCTGGCTGTTTTCGCTGAATTTGTATCTGTAGAAGATCCAGTGGAGGTGCCAGTTAGTGTGCATAGTTGAGGCAATGCACACTAAATCTGCTTTGTTCGGATTTACTTTTGTTGCCCTTGTAGTGGATGCGCGTACTCAGCTTTTGTGGCCCTACAGCTTCTGAAATTGATCGACCTCCGTTCATCTGCATGTAACGGCTGCAATGGCGCTAGTACATGCAGACAAGAAATGCAGCATTTTCTACCATTCACTTGACCGTGCACGCGGAGAGAAAATTCTTTCTGCGCAGCACCAAACGTTAGCTCGCGAACGTGGTACTCTTCGACGCTGCCGGCATCCTTCGCTGTTGCCTGTTCTGTCCAGAAAAGAATAGGTCAGTGGCATAAGGGGGTGGCCTTTAGAGCAGGCACGTATACAAACTTGAATACTGTGCAATTCATGAGGCCCTTTTCTTTCGTGGTTGCCTTATGACGGTGGTTGTGCAAAACGCGTCAGGTAGTGCAGTCACATTAAGTCATGCCCTTAATCATCGCTTACCGGTGTGGCTTTGTTATCGGCAAGCCCTAAAGTACGGTCATGTTTGCTGTGACGTGTTGTCCAAACACTGCCCCGTTCGACGTACTGTTTACGCCTCTAACGCATAGTGAACAGCAAAGTTTCTCTTACACAGGACAATAAGAGCGTGCGCAGTTATTTCCCCTGCACCGGATGCTGCATATGTTTTACTACACTCCACAAGTGCACTTACACGTCTCCACTAGAGGCCACATGCGAAAACGTGTTAATCGCGAATGACAAAAAAATTTACTTTCGTAACAATGTTGTCCGATTTTTTTCCCAGAGACAAATAATGTACAATGATATCAAACAATCTCCAATGGAGCATGTCGTTGAAGACTATATAGAATAGTTTCCGTCATGTATAAAAAAACGATGGCTCAGTTATAGAGCGAGCAATTGCGTTAGATGTTTGTATAAAACACCGGTGAGGCACGGGAAGGTTTAATATAATTGAGCAAACTAAGAATGTCAATTTAAAAAAAATGACACCTAATTTCATTAGGATCCGACAAAATGTTTTCAATTCAGCGCACCTTTCTACGAAATAGGCAACTATAATTTTGCCTCCGCGGGTCATTTTTTACGAGTCAATTTGGTTCACTGGAATAAAAAAAAACGTGAGGAACTGGACAATAATGAAAGCGGACTAGAAGTTATCACGGACACAATATCAGGGCCATTAGTACCGTAAAATTTTGTACAAGGCAGTGCAGCCTATAAAGATGTTCTGAATGGCAGCAAAGATCAGCATACATTTTCGCGCACAATTTCAGAAACACGCTTGCGATTCGTCGAACTTCGTGTGAAAGCCAACGACTGCGTGCACAGAGATTCTTGTGGCTGTCCCATAATGTTATGAAAATGTCCGTAGCCATTCAGCGATTCCAAAAGATTTATTCAATACAAAATGACGGAGATGAAGTCTCTTTGGTTACAAGGGAATTTTTTTTAATGTAGCAACATCGGGTAGCTGGCGTGCTGAAACGTGGCAAAGCCTGCAAAAGCTACCTTCTAGTATGGCGTGTAAGACAAATTTTGTATAATTTAAACATAGGGTAATTAAGATCAACAGGCTAAGAGCGAAGTAGAAGAGGAGAGTAAATCTTTTAGCTTTAGTCGGGCAGCACATCGCTCAGGCTGAGAAAACGGCAAAGGTGCGTAAGTACATCCACGCTGAATTCTTCCAATGTGGCTACTTTGTCGGGGTGCGGTTCACAGCGCACTCGGTCCTTGACGACGCCCGTTAAGGCGAAGTAGTTGGCAGCGAACCGCTTTTGTGCGTCCTCTATCTTCCTGAGCGCTTGGTCCGCAGTCAACTTGAAGGCCCACTGCACCACCTTCTTCAGTGAATAAGACTTCTTCCTACTTTCAAAGGCCGCGGCGTGGCTCCTTTCGTTGGAACCCTTGACGAAATAGGCGGCCTCGTTGACGTACATCTGCGTTTAGAAAAGTAGGTGAGCTCGACTGAATGGAAGCATGTTTTCACTTCGCTTAAGAATACCCCAGCTGACAAAATACCACAGAAAATTATGAAGACCTGTATTTTGGAACATGGCATGGTGTTACCCTGTCATCTATAGCGACGCACTGTGTTGTCAAAAGAGGTGCTGTAGTGATACAATAAATGTAGTGTTATTTCAGAGGCATTTCTGATGAGACCACTCAGTGCCTGTTCCGACAAGGCATTTTCCTGCGGTACTGCAAGCATTTCTTGTACTACAGCTCTGTTGTAACAACACGCACGCGAAAGAATGTACTTTTTCTTGTCGCGACAAAAACGTTGCTCTAGCCAAACAGAAATGCGTTGTTTCATCGGGCTCCTGCAGTAACTAATCTTGTAACAGAATTTTCTGCTGTCGCCATGGCAAGTTCTGTTGGGTTCTGAACGCGACAACGTTGGTCAAATGCTATTTTAGACGATATTAAGGTACAACACTCAGGGGCAAGAAGAGGACAGAGTGGGCCACAGAACAAATGCATGTTAATGATTTCTCAGTCAAAATCATGAGCATGGCACGTATCATGAAATTCAAGGTAACAGCTCGTCATTCAGAGTAATCGACTGAATTTTAAGAGAAGGCAAGCGAATTAGGGGGAGATTCTAGGTGAGGCCGGGCCAGATGAGATCAAGAAGTTTGCACGGAAGCACATATGAAATTCTAGAAGCTGGGAGTGGCGTCTGCTGCGCAGTGGACGTGTTCAGCATGATGATTTCTACCAGGGCACGTCATTTCACCATGCCTAGTTTAAAATAGTGAACGCGAAGAAATATCATTTCGTCCATTTATAGAGAAAAAACTAGCATATCGATGTTAAAACCTCGCTAATGTTATCAAATTCCACTAAGCTGATCTATGAGCAGAACCAAAATGAATGCTTGTCGAATAGTGAAACAACCATGTGAGATGATCACGAGGTTGTCGGGTTACACCTCAACCACTGGATCAGAATCGTCGACACATAATTCTCGTTTACTCCTTGCTCTCTAACTCTCCCTCTCCTGGAACGGATGAACGTAGTGTTCATCCTAGAAGACAACCGCTAGCCCACTTCGCTATCGGTGTTTGTACGTTTACATGAACGATAACTACAGAAACCGAGACTACCTTGTAGAACTTGCGACCCTCAAAATTTCCTTTCAGTGAACGTGAAAAAAAAATGCTGCCATGGGTTTTTCTTCGATGGTACTGCACGATAAAGACGTTCAGAAGTTTAGCTGAACGAATATTTTCCTGTATAGCGTCTCTTTAGATTGAAATATCAGGCCTTTTTAATGACGTAATAATCCATTACTGGCGGGAACAAGAAGTACGTGAGAAAACGACGAAATTAAGAACTTACAGTGGTCATCCTCCATCGTTATTAAAATAAATGACGACAAATCCTCTATTTCAATTACTCCCTTACTGCTACGGCCCACCGATGGAAAAGTGAATGACGTAAATTTTGACAAATAAGCGTGCTAAAATAAGCGACTTGTTGCTACATATTACGGAACGTGGAGCTCAGGTGCCCGCTAGTTCACAAAAAGCGTCAGCTGATATTGTGACATCGAGTCCTCCGTTTGGAGCGTGCGATTCAAATTGAGCAGCGGCGCCAGAGACTTGCGGTGATTTTCCAGGCAAAAAAAATCGTGTATTGACGAACAGAAAGCAGTAACCTACTCCAACGCAGGTAAACAAGTTAATGTAGTCCAACTTAATATTTTTCCTGTAGTGTCTAACGTAGTGCGTGTGGAACTGGCTTTATTAGAACCCAGTTTCATACCATGGATCAGCGACATCCTACATCGCAGAATACGAGGGATAAAAAAAAACATTCTTTTGCGGTTCCTAGAAGTCCTGACCATTTCTCAGACCACAAGAAGGTACGAAAGATATCGAGATTTCAAAAAAAAAATACAGTGGATAGCTAGTACCAAAAACTGGGAGGACGCTTGACCTTCGCATTCAAGAGTAGCACGCGATAGCGTAATCGGGCCCCGTTCGCATCGCCTTCTCAATGGCTAGCCTGCTGCAGTTCTCGGTGCATACCTCAACCATCTGCCCACTAGGTCATGATTCTTTTTGGGAATCAGTGAAGGGCCCACTAACGCGTCCATAAGGCAACACGCGAACCTGCGCACTCACACTGTTGATGTTTTTGCAGATGATTAAATATGCGCATAGGCGCGCGCGCAGGAGGGGGGGGCAGAGGGGGGCGGCCGGCCCCCCCTAATCACCTGAAGGGGTGCGCCAATTCCACGCCATACTATTACTCACTCTTGCCTTTCACGCAATTTTTTTAATTCGCTGGGTTATTGCTATGCATGATTTTGGAAATACCACTGACCCTTGATGGCCAATTCAAAGAATATACTTCCTACTTTAAATCCGGAAAGGCGGGGCCTATTGGAGGCTGTTTTGAGAAGCACACTATCACTTCATTTTTAATTTTGCATCCATGGTGGGACTAGTTAAGTTTTTTTGTTTGGGGGGGGGGGGGGGTTCTCGACAAACAAGGGGGGGGGGCGCTGCGGTAAGACTTGCCCCCCCCCTCCCCCTGACGAGGAATCCTGCGCATGCCTATTAATGTGCGTGAGCTTTTTCTAATGGGTGCGCCTTCAAAAGACCCACTAGTTGCACAACTGACATCTTTTCAAGCCTGGCGCAATTCTACGCTTCTGCCACGCAATGTTACATGCGTTAGGGGGACTCCTTCCACTTCATGACGCCCATATTGTTTTCTAAACAGATGTACGCAATATCGTGGCTGTGGTTGAACGCCTGGTTGCCACACAGACGGCTTCGTTTCGTTTCTAACTTGCATGGATTTTTTTTTGTTTTATTGGCATTTTGTCAATTTTTCGGTGACGGACAAGTTTTCCTCACAACCAACGACACCGACGCCGGAATTCCGGCGAAACGAGCTCTTTAACGCTACCCCGCTTGGAAACCTATTCGTGCATTGCCAAACTAACACAAAAAGCGCGACTATCTGCCCATGGAATCTCTAGAAGAACTACAGCTCTAATGGTTCGTGAAGAACTAGGGATTATTAATAGCGTCAGGATTGGTGAACCTTTAGTTGAGTAGTGAATGAATACTTCGTAAATGAGGGTGCCAGTCACTAAAGTTCCTGGGCGTATTGTTTTCCAAAGACCATGGAGTTCTCGCGTATCGTTCCTGAAAAGCCTGTTCGTATGGCACCTTCACTGGGAAGACATGGGAAAACTCGCTGGGAAGACTTGGGGGGATGTAGCCCATGTTAGAGCTGTGCAGGAAGCTTTATTTCAGTTTCCTGCCGTACAACGTGCCTGCAATAAACAATGCAAACAGAGCAACTCGACGCATGACACAAAGCGTTCAGGCCCCGACGCTTTGTCTAGTCCTGCCAACAGGGCGCCTCAAGAGTGGCGACTGTAGCCTTCCCTAAGGAGCACTTCATGAATAACCGCATTTAGCCTGAAACGCCGACTGCACATGAGACATCTTGCCCGGAAAACCCAACAACACCACCTATCTTCTTCATCAGTGAACGGATCACGCAATTCTTTTTTGCTTGTCAGGTACCCCACATAGCGAATCACCAACTATTGGCTTCGCGCCTGCGTCGGACCTTCGCTTCCGCCATGTTGCCTCAAACAGCCAATCCTCAGCCTGATAATACCGGGCATCCAGAAAAAACAAACAAGACGTCAGCACCAGCTCTAAAAGCGCTCTTATCTACTATTGTACGAGAAACGTTACGACTGCAAACGTCTACACCGGCAGCCCCATTCTGCCGAGCAGCTAAACCACGGTGGTCGCGATAATGAAAGCCACAACTATAAAAGTTAGGCCTGCTCACTTAATATATCGATGACAGCAGAGCTAAGAGGTGTTCGCGCAGTGCTGGTCTTCATTAATGACCGAAAGATCAAAAAATCTGGACGACTCCCCGGCAGCTCTGCAGAGTCTACTGTCGACTTTACATCAGTTGGTATACGAGATTGCAGAAATGTTAGACCACATAATCGAGAAATGACACCACAATACATATCAATGATTGCCAAGTCACAGTGGGATTATTGGCATTGAACTGCTGCATTGATCACGGCATTGATCAAGCTGCCCATTATGGCCATAAATAATACCGCGACTAATAGTTGCCTCTCTCTAGGACAGCCGCTGCTTGGAAGCCCCGTATGCTCGCTTACCAATGCACAACATCACATTGGAATGAGCCGCAGTTCACGCATGCACGATTACACTCTATTGATCCTGCTTTAGGGTTCGTCTTTCATCAAGACTCCGCCGGACTACCGTTCTGTATAGATTAACGTTGGGCGTCACGTTTACCTATGCGTATGCATTCCGCATAGAGATTGCCGAAACCATCCCCATGTGAACACTGCGGTGATGAAGAAATGACTCGGACTATTGCACAGAGGGAACCTCTGTCATGTGTTCGAGGAGTTCGACGACCTACCTTTGTCAGAGGTGACAACGCATGCTACGCTATCGTCCATACCTAGAGGGACACTAAAGAGCAAAAACGATTTTTCAGTATTAGCAAAGCACAATGTCACAATCCCGAAAACAGCACTCTTTCAGCGACACGACGCTTGGTAAGCGAGAAAACACGAACAAAAAAAATGCGGGTAGAGACGCCGCTTTGATGTCCCCACACCAAACACCGTGACGTCATAAATTTTTGTAGGCGTCTATTGGGTCCTGCGTGGCTGGTAATCGAAAAAATTGAAGTACATTGTGATCTGTGGCTGCCATAGACCTAGCATACGAAGTATGCTAGGTCTATTCATCGAGACAATGTCACCAAAATACGAAAAATGCATTTTGAAATAGTTCACGTCACGTGCGGATATTTCTGCGCGAAATTTAAAACTGAAACTTCAACCTTGATTTTCTCCGCTGATAATGAACTTATGATAGTGAAACATGTCATTAGAGTTCTCAAAGTGCAGTTTGTCAATCTAAACCAAGTAATTGTTTCTCTTTGGTGTCCCTTCAACGCTCTAACGGCCTTCTGGGACGTTAATGGGCTTCCTGCGGGCTACTGGCCTGTCGGAAAGACTGAGTGGAGCGCGCGCGTGCGTGTGTGTGTGTGTGTGGCGGAAAAACAGAGAAATTTTCTAGGGAGAAATGGCGGCAAAACATAATATCGATGACTTAAATCTCAAGCAAAGCCTCGAATACCACATCTGCTACTCTCTAAAACCACGCTCGGGGAGTTTCGGGTGCCATACTTGTATTGAGAGTGGACCCTTGTAATGCCTCTTCCTTCAAAATTCGAACGTAGGCTAACAAGCGTTGGTTTCTCAATGAAATTGAGGCTCACCATATTACTACCGGAGGGTGTCCTTGATGGCAAATTCGTTGGCCAGGTTAACGTCGACCAACCCCACACTCAAGACGGTGAGCACTTGGTTAGACCGAATGGCATCCTTGAGTTCACGACAGACCGCCTTCATTTCGGTCCACTCGTCTTTGCCTTCCTGAATGCAAATGGTGAGTTCATTGATGAAACGGTTGTTTCTCACCACTTCGCCGAGCGCTCTGATGGACCTTTTCCTGAAGGAGAAGTTGGAAAGATCAAGGACTTGGACACTTCTGTTACTTTCGAGCGACCTGATCAGGTTCGTCCCATCACTTTCGGATAGATGGACGCTCAGCTTGAGGTCACTGCATCAAAGAGAAACAGACAAGATGAGCATGTTACACTCTCGTACATCTGCATGTTTGGTAAATCAAGTTATACAATCAGGGAGTAGACTTTCTGCAAGAAATGAGCCGCAGTGCGAGAGTGGCGCCGTAAAATATTTTGGCGCGTTCTCTGGATTCCAACGTTCCCGTACACTCCACCAAAGCTTTCAGCACCTCAGCTGATGCTCCACTGCCTCTGGGCGATTCGACCGCCTTGGACGGATGGATGACGTGAGCTGACGATTGTGTAATGTAAGGTAGTCACGTGATCGTGTGGCGTCACGATGAAGTCGCAAGTACTGCTGCCGATTTAGGGTGTCCTGATTCGATGTCAACGCTAGTTCTAATAAAGTCATGCGGTTTTCTTGGAAAGGACCACGGGAGATTTTGGTTGCCTCGTAAGGTTGTGCGGACGAGGCAGCTCACGCAGGCACCTCAGGCCTTTGCCGTAAAAAAGCAGTGCCTTCCTAAGAAAGGCGAGAATGTCGCATAGAACCTTTGAAGGTTATTTAACTTGTGAAGCGCCAAGAATGCTCTACAGATTGCGCCTGGTGTCCTGATATGGTTTATTGTTCGTGTAATTAAATGTCCGTGCCCGCAACAGCACTGCTACTTAAGCTAGAATGAGCCATTAAAAGTAGGAGTCAAAATACTAGAGCACGTGAGATTGTGGCAAGAGCTGTGGGGGGCAGTAGTATTTTATGGCAGTTCACACATTCCGCATTTGAGCCAATTGTTGTATAGGTATATAGGTTTATTCATTAATCATGTTGAGATAAATGTACAGAAGGACAAGACCAAGTAATTAAACTGACACTGCTAAGATGGTAAGGCCCTACAATGGCCTACATTTGTTTGTTCTAAAAATACATTTGGCATTGGCAGTACATTCACACCACAAAGTACTGGTCGCAGATTTATGTATTCCATTAAATGATAAGCGCCAAAACTAAACCCCTCTAGGCTGACTAAGGAGGCTTGAAAGAACCAAATTAGAGCAATAGGTTTGCAATATTATGGATCTAGATGCTGGTCACTGATGAGGTCGTTAAGAGATACGCCGCCATGGCCAACGTATTGACGTGACTACGTGTTTTTCATAGCGGTTGGATTTCCACCGGCTCAAGCGTAGGACCCCCAGGCAACCTCTCAAAATGCGAAGAATGAGCGTGATACTATCTCCCAGCGTTTCCAGTCTTTGCGGCACAATTCTGACGCCAGCATTATGCTCACGTGACGTCAGGCTGAAATAAGCTCTCGATTGTTCGATATACAAGGTATGTCTGTTGTGATGTGCCTCCTACTCTGCTTTTCCTCGCAGTGGCATGCCCGTTCCGCCATGTCTTGCATGACTATCGTGTGCGATATGCAAGTTTCTCTTAGTTTTCTAAGTTCGTGACTGCGCAAGCGGAGATAGCGTGTAGGCGGAAAGCGCGAAATCCTCACTGGCTCACCGCTTAGTGCTGACCAACGCCTCCTCTATTTTATCTATGCCAGCCAAATGCGCCTGTTCCAGCTGTTCACCACCCTCTCCTCTAACCCTTTCCTACTCTCGCCCATCGCCTAGCCTTCGCGTGTGCTTTACGTTCATGGGTGGGGGAGGGCACCCATCATGCCGTGCCTCACAACGGAAATCAGAAAAAGTAAATTTTCTTCAGTTGTGTACAGATCCGTGGGGCGGCGTCTTGCATCCCTCGTGTTCACTATGTTGGCGGTCACGCTGGCTCTCTAAGGGACACGGTATTTTGAGATAGCGCGTTTCCGTTCGTGGCGCTGGGCGGGCAACCAATGGGGAAGCGTCACTGCGACGGTGCTGCATGCTCTAACTTCAAGAGCGCTGTGCGGCGGCTGTGGCATTGCTGCGAGCCACGAAGAAGGAGCAGGAATGAACAAATGTGACAGACGCATGATATTGAAGAGGGAAACACGTTTATCGCATCTCCGTGAGAAAGCGCTCGGACACACGTGTGACGGAAGCAGCGCTACCCAACATGTGGCGTCGCATCACGACCACTCCCTAAACTAAGGCGGCACCGACGGCTCCCATTGAGGAGCGAGCGTTTGCACTGGCATTGTAAATAGAGGAGGCGTTGGTGCTGACATTCCACGTGTTTTGTGAAAAAGTAAGTGGCAAGGAGGTGGTAGCGCTTTTAGGAAGGGTAGTGAACGAGAGCAAGAAACTGCCGTCTCGCCTTTGAACTGTGTGGTTTCGGGGCCCTTTAAGGCGTGGCTGGCTCTCGCGGATAGCATACTTACAGCAAGTTCTCAAATTTCGTCGCTGATTTTTATCTGTTTTCCGGGCAACGCGGAAAGCAGTGTATCTTCTGGAGCTTGCTGAAGGGCGAGCGATAACGCTGGAACGCAAGGTGGCACAGTCGACCAAGCGGACGGGTTTTAACGATGATCAAATATATTATCGACGAACGTGCTGGCCGCTAACAATTGTAACGCGTATGTTACCAGTGAGTCACAAAATAACGCCGACCGGGCGCGTGGCGAAATTTCATTCTGCACCATCTCGTGCCGAGCCATCCGCTATCCAGAGCATTGGTGTGGTGATTGGACGGCCAGAACTCCTCTCGACAGCATACTGTTTGCCACTAGACACCGCTGATAGTATTTCCGCCACGCGCTCACGTGGACCGCATTTTCTGGCCGACTACTTTGTGCGTCTCTTTGGTCTGGGGCAAATTCGCGCAATGATTAATGCAACCGACTCTGAACTCTGTGTGGCCCTTTAAGGCGTGGCTGGCACTGGCGGATAGCATACTTACAGCAAGTTCTCAAATATTGCCGCTGATTTTAATCTATTTTCCGGGCAACGCGAAAAGCTTGATTCTGAAAAATCGCAACCACGGGACTGTCGAATCATCGGAGCATGTAGCATGGACAGTGGTTACTTGGCGAGGTAATAGAATCACTACTAGCAAAAATTCGCGCATAATGCAGATGATTTGAGGAGAAGCTTCAAACGGCAAGAAGTTACCTAGTTGGGCATGTAACAAAGCCAACTTAGTCCTGCGGTCACGCACAAACTCCTGTCTAGAAAAACTTGTTCCTAGTAGATAGAGTATGCCCAAGTTTGCAATACATGTTATTCCTGGTGCAGTTCTTGAAACAAAGAAATGTCAGAAGAGACATGGAGCATGAACTACAAACTGTTTATTGACGGTCAAAGCTGTAGCCTGAAGGATTTGGCCACTAGGTATGGAATTTCTGTTATGTCTTCTGCTCTGAAAAAACTGGCTCACGTGGCACGGGAAACGAGGCACGTGAAGCCTTTTAGACGTTGTGCCGAAAGTGTCTGCGGAACTCCCCTGAGCTGTGGCAAGCCATAAACGGGACATGCGTGACGGTGTACTAATAGCGACCGCCTGAGGGAGTGTGACAATAGTATTGGTAAAATTGATGGTGCGAATCTTCGAACGCATGTAAAATCATGCGCTGTTAAATACCTGTTAAACCATGCATGTTAAATTGCACGCTAATGAGGACGAAGGGAGAGTTTCGGCACTCTGTGGCTGTCAACCATGAAATAGGCAATGTGATATTCTTTTTCGGGACCCCTCCCCCGCCACTTTATTTCTTATTGGTGCGCACCATTGAATGCACCGTTGCACCAGCACTGAAACCAGGATCATGCTTTATACAGCCCAACCCTGTCGCCCCCCTTCCGTTCTTTCCCTTTGCGAACGAATTAGCCTGCTGCGACGTACATTCCTCAGATACACGAGAACAGTGAGTCACGAGTAAATGAACAATTTTTCGGGTCCGAACAGCACAATGCTCGGAGATTCTCGAAATTGACACTGGTACTCTATAGCCTCAAAAGTTTTCCGCCACGTGCTGGTAGATTCTCTCGAAGGCCGGAATGCACACTGTTGGGAAGATAATTAGCTAACTTGCGATGCTGGGTGTCATTCGGCTCGCTCTTTTCGTCGCGCTGTGGCCTCCAAAAAAAATACAACTCTGTCCGCCTCATTCCTGCTGAGCGCATGCGCAATACAGCGCACCAGAAAGATCTATTTGAAGGGACCTTAAACTATGAGCAAGAGCAGTCAGGGCGAAAGTGTGACAAATACCTGAGGTACTTGGTCGCGCCGCAGATTGCGATCAGCTTGTCAGCCACGGTTCTCAGTGTCAAAACGCTGCACCTGATGGTAGCCGCAAAGTTCGTGCTACTTGTTTTTACGGTGTCCAGAAGCGCCCCGACTTCTTTCATGGGTCTTGCGTCCAAATCTGTGAAGAGCAAGCTAGTCCTGCAATTGTCGACGCCCTTGGCGAAGTCGGCACCGCGGGGATCAACCCAGCTGATCTTCAGGCGAGAGGCGGCGTTGCTTTCATGGATGGCTTGAAAAAATTTGGCCGTGATGTTGGAGGAAGGCATGCCTGCCACGGTAAAGGCGAGCGTCTCGACACTATGGTTTATCTGCGGGAGGAAGAAAGACGTTGTCACTGTGTTATAGGCATGCATTCGCTAACAGGGAGAATGGCAGAAGTCAATGTGGCTTTGACCTACAGATTCAAAGAAATCAACTTTAACTGAGTGAAGGAGGCAGTGCTGCAAAGTCCACAAAGACTGCAGACAAAGACCACGTGTGGACCACAGTTAGAATTTATGCCCGCCCCTCTTTTTTTCCCTTTTCAAGTCACCGAGATACGCTTCGTCTGTGTCGATCTTGTCCGCCATCTTTATGAACATTGCAGGACTGCCTATCTGAAACATCATGTTCCAGCTAGCCGCTACTTAACCTCTTCTGAATATTAAGTAGACTTGTGCTTGATTGAAGAGCAAGTTTCTGCTCAAGAGTGAGCCGGTCAGATTTTTCTAACATCGACGAACAGGGCTGTCAAAGACCGAAACATGAGCTAGTTTGTAATAAACAAAGAAACGCGGCAGTTGCACCTACAGAAACAATCGAGGAACCACAAATATTCGGGTGAGAAACTTCAAATTCCATTTGGACCGTCTCAAAGAACAGAAATGGTTGTGTGAGCAAAGTTATTCATAAATAAATAAAAAAAGTAAAAAAAAAAACTATACCCTGCCTGCTGCACCGGAATATTGCAGGCTTCCGAATCAAATAAACAAAATGAATAGGAGAATCGTCAAATGAAAATTTTGAAAAGAAAGAAAAGGGGTACCACCACTATCCAGGAAACAACGTCCAAGGGAACCAGTCGACAAATGAGCGGATACGAGCCAGTAATAATAACTCCAGCTTCCAAAACGTGCCTGATTAAATTACCACTGGTATGTAGGGAACCTACGTTTTCCAAAGCCCAAGAGCACTGCAATCCTACAGTGTTGCCGTTCAGCTCTCTGGGGGGCAAGGTAGAAGAGTAAGCGTGGGATAACTATCAATCCAATGCAAGTGGTTGAAGCCACGTGATTCCGCAGGAACTAAATGAGTAACGATCGACGCTGCCATGCAACGCGAGATTATTGATAACTCGAAGTTTAATGCTGTTAACTAAGCTGTTGTCATAATGGTATTTTCTAGGATTATAGTATTTTCATTTTTAAGTAGCAATTGTGCTTTCCATACTTGAACACGCCAACACTTTGACATGCTGTTACAGCGACGCCTACTTTGGTTCATAGGCCCGTCCTTGTGCTTGAATGTTTTTCATTCGCGTTGATTCGTTGTCGTAACAGATCCTGTTTTGCTTTGAATTTTTAATAAACTGTTTTTGTTCTTTTATTGTGCGCTGTTTATTGTTTGTTTCTTTCATTGTATTTATGTAACCCCCAAGTTTTTGCTTTTCAAAGTTTCTTGCATTAAATATGTATACCCACTCTCCTGTGTAATGCCCTCGGGCCCGGAGGGTACTGAAATAAATAAATAAATAAATAATAAATAAATAAATGAATAAATAAATATTGCTGGGCTCGATAATGCATGTTATTGAAACACAAAAAGAAATAAGCATCAACGAAGCATTCGAGACAACAGAAAAGGGCATCTATTCCCTCTTCTGTCCCGTGTCGACTTTATTGATGGTTACGCGTTGGTGTATTTCAGTAACATGCAACGCCCAACTTATTCCCGATTGGTCCACTGACATACGGGTAAAATGATGGTGCGAAAATGATTGGTGTAATGATTACATCGCAATCTTCGTAGCGTCTTTGGAAAAACACAGAGCCGTGTTTGTCAGCCGAACCACCCTGCAAGTGATTGCAGCGAGAACGATCCTTTACATTGGCACTCCATTGACGTCCCTACGTTAAGCGATACAAGGCCGAATCTGGCGAGCGAATTTAACCAACGCCAGGTCGAATTACTGTGGTAGTCCCCATAATTTATAAAAATGGGGAATTGCTGTTAGACTGTTTGGTGACAGCTGACTCAGCCCAGGATTTCGAGACGTGTACGTGCGCACCACCTCTCGGCGGCGGCCAGGCGTCTTGCAGTAACTTAATGTGAAGCACACACACAAAAAATCATTGCTCACCAACGCCATATGATATTGAAAATGACTCGTTCTCATATACTGGGAACCACTAGCATTACGGGCGTAATTCTAATTACGCACCACAAAGCGCCTACATTCCCAGTATATTTGAAGATTTCAGCACAAGTTTTATGAGACCCAACTCAAATTACCAATACTGGCCTGCTTCAACTTCGATTGCAATGTTTAGAGAAGAGGTTTCAAAAACGGCTCCCGCTTTTAGACTGATATGCTACTTTATTGTGTTGCTAAAGTCCATGAAACTTCCTCGGTCATATTTGTCGGCATTAGTCTTGCTGTTTCCATGAAAAGCAGACATCTACTTCTGCGTTGTATCGGGCTGCGTCGGAACAGCTCGCAGTGCTGAGAAAGATTTTGAATGCAGTGCTGGGCAGCGTGTGCGGCAGAGTCTGACGAAGAGGGTGCCTCAATGAGTTCCACCTCATCACTGGTGGGGGCAGCGCGAGCGCATTTTAAGCTTCCGTAGTGGCATCTAGTGGCAGCTTCCTCAAATACATCAAGGGTCCCCAATTTCTGGCCATGAAAAACGCAGCACACAGAGCGGAACTTAGTTGACAATCGCGGGAGCGTGAAAACATGCACATAGTGAAGGAACAGAACGAAACCAAGCAATACTGCTAGCAAAAAAAAAAAACCACTTATGGAAGGAGTGGGTAATGTGCCTTGGAAGCAGTGTAACGAAGACCCCATTTCACTTCCACTATATGCAATGAGATCAGCGTGCAGGCAAGATGTACTGTAGTCCGCTACCCGAGTGAGTGCTCGACCAAAGCGTAACAATCACGAAATGTCGAATGAAAGCAGCACCGAGGTACACTTCAAGAAAACAAGAGTACTTCTTACTCTAACCTTAAAAAAAGTTCATTCATACATGTTTAATTTCCATTAATTTCGACTACCAGAGCGTTCTTTATCCTGCACCTAAGTCTAACCGCAAGGATGTTCCTTGCTTTTCGCCAACACTGCAAATGGGGCCGCTGTGACGGGGAATCGAAACCGTGGCCTCGAACCTCGCGACTCTAAGCGGTGCAGCGAACAAGGTCAGCGAAATAGAGAATCCGCAAAAATAACGATATACATGGCAGTGTAATATGTATGCAACCGCAAGTGGCGTACTTTAGTGGTGTTCGCAAGAGTAAAAATCCGCAATACGTAATTATTGAGTTGTTGAGGGTGCTCGCTACTGAGGGCAGCGCCACTGCGAACTCGGCGGCCCTGAGCAGTCACCAGTTGCAATCACCTGCGTGACGCACTGAGGTTTTAGAAAGTCATTCATGATGGTGAAGAGCTAAAAGAAAACGGACAGTTATGAAGAACACAGAACGAGGCGCTTCATAAGTCTCCGTTTTCTTTTAGTGCTTGACCATCATGAACGTATACCAACACGCCCAACTGGCAGTTATTCTAATAGAAAGTCGTGTAAGCGCCATTTTGTTCACGAATATTCATTAAGTGAATAGTATTTCCATGGCCTGGTATCCCTTAAGCCTGGGTGTTTCCACAAATTTATTCGAGATTTCGAGAAAAAGTTACAATGCACTTGTAAAATCCGAAGACTTCGAAGATCAACCGGCTTTCAGAGACAATACGACGTCAGAGATGGAGCAACGCATCCACGCTGCGGTTTATTCCAGCGACCAAAAACCCACTCCTCGTGCCACGCGCTTCCTCGTTCTTCTCTTCCTCTAGCGCGCCTTGATTCTGTTCTTAACACTCCCGGCCCACGAATTGCTACGGGGGGCATTTCTAGGAAACACAAATGTTGTATAGGCCGCGTAATTACATTGCCGTCTGCTAGTTTTAGTCGACATGCACGCGCAATGCCGTCAGTTCCCGTAATGTTCTTCAGAACACGTGCGAGTTTCCAACACAACTTGGGCAATGCATCATCGCGCACTACGACTATATTGCCTTCAGCAATACTAGTAATGTCCACCACTGGCCTATTATGAGCGCTTCTAAGGAGTATTAAGGTAGCGCCGCCATAGGAGCCGTCGCAGGCTTCACCCATAATCTCGCGCACCAGGTACACCGCCCGATCACTCTTTTCACGCACTGCTTTGCCTTCGTCAGCCAGAAGCACTCTTGGAGTTCTGCGATGGTTGTTACGACTCCCGCGTGAAGAAGCCTCCGGTGCAAGCCCGTTGCGATGCGTTCAGTAGCGATGTGGTCACCGGGAAGCATGATCAGGTGTTTGATGCCTTCGTGGTACACGACGTTCCGAAGTCTTGTGTGACTTCTTCGCACCAAACCATCCTCCTCGGCAAGAAAGGGGTTCAATTCCCTAGTTCTCGACTGCTTGTATAGATCTTTTCCTGCCTGGAGGCAGGACGAGATCGAAGTGCCTCGGGAAAGTAGGTTCGCGGGGTTTTCTTTTCCAGCGTAGCGAAGTTGTTTGACTGCTACCGCACGATTATCCTGCAGGTCTGATGGCAGGTCCTTGCAAGGCAGGCATACTTCGTATCTTTGATCGCGATACTCAGTGGTTTCAATGGAAGCTTTGAAAACCTTCTCATCATGGGAATCGTGGGAGAATGGGTCATCTGCATCTTTGCTCCCTAAGCTTTCAAGCTGGCACAACTTTCTCAGCTCTGAGCGTACGCGTTTCTGCATCAGATCGTCATTCATGCAGCAATGCGTCCGAAGTACACAAACGTTTGCATATGTGTGTGGATGAATGGTTTCATCGTTTAAGGGTCCTTGGAATGTCCAACCCAGTGCAGTTTCAATGGAAAGAAGGCCTTTGCGATCGTGATGCCAAATGACGTCTCTTCCAAGGATCTTCCACAACTGGTCTGAGCCAATTAATAAACTAATGTCTTCTTGAGCAATGTGCGAAAAGCAAAGTGCATCAGCCAATCGTTGACCGCGATTCTGTAATCCTTTGATAAATTCGTGGTCTTTGGGTAATTCAACGACGGCTTCACAGATGTGCTCTATTTCTATTGCTTCGATGACATGCTGCACCTTATCGTACTGGCTTTGTAAGGTTACTTGAACTAGTCTTCGACGCGCACTTCGACCTCCACGTTTGTTTGCAAACACATTGAGGGTAACGTCAACTTCTCCTAGCACCTTGAGGTTCATTTTTCTAGAAACTTCTTTAATGAAAGTGCGCTGGCTACCGTTATCCAGAATGCCTCTTATATAGCAGGAACCCTTTGCGTCATTTATCCATCCTCTGAATGTTTGCAGAAGTATGGTATCAAGCTTACTTCTATTTACATCCGACACAGCGTACGTAGGAGTACTACTCGTTGCGGGTCGTGGTGGCGTCATTATTTGAGCAGCTTTAGCCGCCTTTCTGTAACACATCGAAGAAGCGTGTCTTCCTTGGCAATGCGAGCAGCTCACCTTACGTCGACAGTCTCTTGCCCGATGACCCTTTGCTTGTGCAACCTGAAGCAGCAGCCAGATGTCGACAGAAGACGCTTTTTCTCCGAGTCAGGAATCGATGCATCGCAATCCAGCGTTGAATGCGACTTCTGGCAGAAAAGGCACACCTCCTTTGTTACGGCACTGTTATGGAGGACTGCAGCTGATGTCGTTGGCTGATTCTTACGGCTGCTGGAAGTCTGCTGTTCGCTGCTGCACGGCTCTCGTCGTTGGTAGTTGGTCAGCTCCCTGCACTCGACCTCTATGCGAAGGTACTTGAGCAGTTGCTGAAGTTCTTCCGAGCTCGGCGGGTTGTCCGCACTTGACGCCTCAAGTCGCCGCCGTCGGTAATATTCCACGATTATATCTTGTGGAATCGACTTCATCAGCACCTCGCACAGCATGGCAGCGTAGTTCGACTCCGAGTCCTTTCAGTCCCCTTATGTTTACTTGCACAAAGTCGTAGAGGCCTTCTGAGGGCACCAACGTTCGCCGACGTAGTGACGGGCCGTAGAGTGCGAAGGTTTTCGAGGTGTTTATGCTCAATGATTCGCACGTCTCCAAACCGCTTCTTCAATATGGAAACGGCGTCCTCGTAACTGTCGTCCGTTGTAAGTATGCCTGCAATAGCCTTTGCAGCAGGGCCGTCTAGAAGAGACCGGAGGTAGCGGAAACGATCGACGTTGTTAAGGCGCGGGTTCTCGTGTACGGAGTGGCGAAAGAGGTCCCAAAAGGGAAGCCATTTCGTAGGGGACCCGTCGAACCTCGTTAGGTCCAGCTTAGGAAGCCTTGCTCCGGTGCCGACGGAAAGCTCTCTCGAGGCTACTTGACGCGGTAGAGAAGAGTCTGTTGGCGTCTCACCGTTGGACCTTGATCGCCCTGTAGTTCGGATAGCTAGCTCCTCGATGTAATGTCGTAGAAGGCCAACGCTCCCCGCAGCTCGGTCCTCGTACTCTAGCAGAGAGTCCATGTCCGCCAGCACCTCGTCATCAGTCATCTCTGCATGCAGTGCTTCGTTGGCCTTGGCGAGCTCGTCGGCGCTTTTCTCCAGGCGCTGAAGAATGCTGCGAAGCCCCGCCAGGTCGAAGTCATTAGAGGCGAGAAGGTTGTCAACATCATTGATGATCTTAGTGGTGTATCGCCGTCGAGCTGCTCTCGTGTTGCGAAGGTGTTCCATGGTCCTCCACGAAAACCGGGTCGGGTTTCGGCACCAATGTAAAATCCGAAGACTTCGAAGATTAACCGGCTTTCAGAGACAATACGCCGTCAGAGATGGAGCAACGCATCCACGCTTCGGTTTATTCCAGCGACCAAAAACCCACTCCTCGTGACACGCGCTTCCTCGTTCTTCTCTTCCTCTAGCGCGCCTTGATTCTGTTCTTAACAGCACTATTGCCATGAACCGAGTCGTGCAGGCAGTCTTCAAGGTACATATATTCTTCTGGTGGTGTATTGATCATAATTTGTATAAAGGTGGCTGCTTCTTTATTAGTAATGTTAAACGTGCGCATTACTGCTCCTTGCGCAGTTTCATGAATGGGATGGGCACTTCGTCAGGCATTAGGGCGCCTTCTTGCATGCACTTCCAATGTGCAGTACGCGGACTGATTGACTGGATAAACTGAAGTTCGAACGCCGGTTGGTAGCGCGCTTCCGTTTTGGTTGCCTCGCTGGTCGCTAAACATGCAGCACGTTATCTCAAACTAGCCCCCCCCCCCCTAAAAAAAAAAAAACGAGTACTCTTGAAGTACACCCCAACTTGGCGAGTGAGCATCCAGTCTATTCGGAACTTACCCTTAATGCATCGATCAAGTCGGTGTACCTCGACATGGGGATGGGATTGTGCTGAACGTCGAGCGTTCTCAAGCGCGTGTCACGGGCCAGTGCGTCTGCCGCCGCTGTAGCAAATGTGTCTTCCAGGTTGCAGCCGGAGATCGTGAGGCCTAGCAGCACACCTGTACCGGAATAACGACATGTGGTACGGGTAAGTTTAATTATGATCATCATCATCATCATCGGCTTGACTACACCCACTGCAGGGCAAAGCCCTCTCCCTTGTATCACCTGTGAAGCCGGTCCAGTGCTTGAAGTGGCCACCTTATCCCCGAAAAACCTATTCTTAAGCACCCAACTTCTTAATCTACCTAATCCCTAACCAACCTTAATTTCTGCACCCCTCTCACGCGCTTGCCTTATATTTAAAACCAGTAGGTTACTCAAAATGATCCGATATTGCCTTTCATTCACGCTGTATGCCCTGGCCATGAAAATTTGAACTTTGACTAAGATGTCAACACCCGTTTGTTTCCTGACCCACTGTGCTCGGATACTGCTGTAATTTTTCTTTCCATAGCTCGCTGAGTTCTCCTTTAAATTTAACCCTTGTGTAAGCTTCCAGATGTCTGTTCAAGATTCAGCTAGGTGTAAATTTCCGACTCAGACTCGTTTCACCTAGCCAGCATTCTTTGGCGAGTTCTCCGGGATGGCGGATTGGCATAGAAAAGCGGGACAGCGCAGGAAAAAAAAAAGGAAACGCATGCTTGACCGAGTTCAGTGTAGTGGTGAACTGGCAAGCGTGTGTCCAACAAAGGCTGCACGAAATATTTCATTGCAGACGGTTTAAGTAGCCCACTACAGATTACGCACAGAGTTGGTCGAGAGTTTCAAGGAGCTAGAGTTGTTTTTATTTTCACGAAAATAGAAAACTTATTCGATTGTTTTAGTCTACCTGTAACTTCATTAAATGAATATATGTTGACCTGGGTTCAATATAAAACTTGAACCTCGCTTTTGTCCCCGTTAAAAAGCTCAGGTTGAACGTTCAGATTCTACGAGTGAAAGCAGCAAACGCACCACTTATTCGTTTGTCGTGGGGCTAAGCACTAACATACGCCGGTATGCCGAAGTGAATTCTCCTGCTTCTGGGACATTGGCATGTCGTGATCTGGTGTTTATTAGGAGCGAAGCTCCTTAGGCCGGCACCCCGTCGTCGCCGTTGAAGCTCCCTGACACGGTGCCAGCTGTGGCGTCTCCCCCTGACGCGGGAGTATAAATGAGCTTTATGAGCGCTGGAACGCGGATGGGCGTCTGCACGATGCGCAAAGCGCGAGAATACGAATGCACGCGACACGGAGGCAGATTAGTCTCCCTCTCCCTCTTTCTTCGACTCTGCTCTCTCCCCTTCGGACCGGCGAACGCGCGAAAACATCACTTCACCCTGTCGTTGTTACAGTGGTTGGTCCGTTGCCTGGACAATGAAACGCCGCGTGCGACCCATTTCGAAAGAGCTTCGCTCATCGGTTGTATTCGTACACGGAACAACTGCTAGTTTTTTAAATGCGAATGCATTTCTTAGTCGGGCTATGTCAGGCGTCGGGGTCCGCATCTCTCCGCTCTCACTCCCTCTCCCATAGCAACAGCTGCGGGCGCGCGCGCTTATCCTCGCCCCTAGCAACCGGAGCAGGTGGTGTGGGCGGAGTAGCGGAAAGTGAGTGGAGAGGAGGAGCGTGCTCTGGTGTGTGAGGGCGCTCGCATCGCGGGAACTCGGCGGAGCTCCCGTATTGGAGAGAGTGCAGGAGAGGGTAGGTGCAGTGCTTCGCTGCTCCTCTCACCGTTCGCTCTCTCTCCTCCGTGTGCCCCGCTCGCACGTATATATATATATATATATATATATATATATATATATATATATATATATATATATATATATAATAAAAATAATAGAAAAATCAAAAATAAAAAATAAATAATAAAAGAAAAAAAACAGGTGCTGCGCCGTACTCCCGACCGGGCTGCAGAAATTAGGCGTATTTTCCTTCTTCGAACGACAACCACCATATATAAACGGAGTGAAGCGCGCCCGAAATGCATTCGCATTTCCTCACGATTCCCTTCGGGGAGGTGGGGGGATTTTTTTAACAAAGCCTGCTGGGTGATCTCTCGTTTTTGCAGTACCACAGGTCTTTGCTTCCGAGATTGTCTTTTGTTGTGTCGTGTGACCCCTCGGTGTCATTCAAACACACCAGTGGGCTAAAGTTGCTCGTACATGCCCCTGGGTGGAGCTAGGCTTCCGCCATGCCTGTGTCCCACAACCAACCCGGCACGGACTTGCCGGTCATGTGACCCGTACCTCGCTGGTCAAAAGCCTTCTTTCACCTCCTTGAAACCGCCTGCAATAAACGCGGAAGAGCAGTCTCCCGTCAGTCTCGCTCAAAGTAGCATTTCACGCGTCCTGCCGTCGCTCGGCCCCTCCGTCGGCCTGCCACGGGATGACGCCGCCCTCTTGCCCTACACAACACCCTGCATGTCTCCGGGCTTTATATTACACACACACACACACACACACACACACACACACACACACACACACACACACACACACACACACACACACACACACACACACAGATGAATACACGCGAGGACACACGCCTATGCCAATCTGCACACACGACTTCGATGCCACGACCAAAAGCCAAGGCGCACTGCCTCCTACATTGCCTAGCATTAACTTTTCGCCGTTGAACCGACAGCCCTACTGACGCGACTAGTAGAAGCTTTCAGAAAATTTGCGTCGAAATAACGTTTGAGTAGTCAGTGTCTTTAGGGAACTCCTAATATTTCGTCGCAAGTGACGTCACAGTGTCTCGTTGGCGAGTTTCTTGTACCCAAGTGCGGTACCCAACCAATGACCCTTTATAAATGAGCACTGTCTGAATAGCTAACGCGCCACAGCGTGCGTATTTTTCTGCAGAAAACAGCCGACGGACAACGACAAACCTGCCCCTCCCGCCTAAAAATAATATAGTACGTAATCAGCCTTTGGGTTCAGAGATACTTCTTATACGCGAACTCGAAGCGCTTTTATATGTTACTGTATGAAACAGCTGAGCGCAAATTAGGCACCGGGCATAAAACACAAGCAGCACAACGACCGTAGTTAATTTGCGCTCTGCAGTTTACAATTACGAGCCGACTAGCGCACCAACGAGTTCTGTTAAGATTTATCTGTCACGTTCGCCACGTAGATAGGAAATGCTTACCTCCGATGAGAGCAGCGTAAGACTGTTCCAAGATAGGGTTGATGTTGACGATATCGAAGAAACCGAGCTTTTCCAGGCGACTCGTCGTCGGCGTAAGTGACTCAGGCGGCGTGCCTTCGTCAGCGGCGGCCGATGTTCCTTCGTCAGCGGCGGCCGATGTTCCTTCGTCAGCGGCGGCCGATGTTCCCTCGCCAGGTGACTCCTCGGCAGCCAACGAAGATTCGTCAAAAGGTGATGCAGATCTCTCGGCAGCAGCTATGGCTTCTGGAGAAAGCTCCATACTCGGTGGTCGTCGAGTAAGGGCGTTGGATATCTCGTCGATATCCACGACTAAGAGCTTGCACTCGTAGATGTTGAGGCACCTCAGACTGTGGCTCAACATCGCTGCTCTCAGTATGGCTGACGGGACACAGTCTCCTCCCCCTCTCACCTGCGGAGAAGAGTTTTATGGATATCTAAGTAAAACGAAAGGAGCTCACACTGGCAAATGAATAGAATGCTGCATCTTTACTGAAATGCGGATAATTCCGATGGCGTATGTATGGCACGTACATGCAATTCTAAAGGTCCACGACTGACGACAGGAAGGCTTTGGAGCGAGAAGGCTGAAAAAAAACTTGGAGGACACTCGAGTTTCGCCTTCAAGAGTAGTAAGCGATAGCATCAACGGGCCCCGTACGCATTACCTTGAACCATGCCGCAAGGAAAAGAACGTTTGTGCGCGCAAACTTGGCCGTTTGAAACTTTCCTAGAATGTCTACGGATGGACAGTTGCTAAGTGCCCACTACGCCATAATTCTTCCTCTTGCTAACTGATGAAGTACTCATTACTCGGAAGCTTTTTACTGTTTGAAGCGATATTTGGTTGCCTTAAAACGCGTAGTTATGAAAAGAGATTCAATGAAGAACAATGCACATGCTGCGGTGAAGCTAAAGAAACAACGGAGCATGTGCTGATTAAATGTGGAGATATCGACACAGTATGTTTGAGCAGGAGCCTACATGAAGCCTTGGATTTAGGGACAACAATGGCGCTGAAACGAAGAGTCACAGTTTCGCCGCAAGGCGAAGCAATGAATGCGATAGCAACAAATTGGAATGTCAAGCGAGGAATGGCAACCAGGTCGAAACGTGCAGCGCGCTGCTCACGCACACATGACGCAAGAAAACACGCACAGGACGAGAGCGAACTAAAAACATTCACAGCTCGACACTTAACGCGCTGCTCAAACAAAAACGACGCACGAAACGTATTCACAAGTACAGACGAGCGCGAACTAACAAGTGTCACAGTTGTTACCTCGCTGTTTTTGAAAAGCGTACTCTTTTCGCAAACGGGGGGGACTGCAGCGAGCGATGTGACCTTCGCGCGCCCGGTAACTACAACGCTATCGTTCCGGCTACAGCCCCATACTCCGCCGCCGCGAGATGAGCGCGCGCGCGCATCTACCCTCACCCCCCCCCCCTTCGGGTAAAGTGCGCGCCGGAGAGTCAGGAACGCCTGAGAGCGCGCGTCGCGACGAACGGGGACAGCTAAAGCCCGCCGAGCTAAAGTCCTTAGATAAACTAAAGTAGCGCCAACCGCGCCCCTTCGCCTCTGCCTCCTCTCCCAGAAGCTGCAGCAGCGCTTCTATGGTGTCCGCCAGGAAACTGCTGAAAGCACGGCCGGCCGTGCGAAAGGCATACCCTTTCAGTCATACCCTCTCCCGTGCGCCGGGAGGGGGTATGCACAGAGGACGGACAAGATGGCGCTTGCACTACCAAACATAGGGGAGAGGAGGAGCCTGCACGTTAACACGTATGGCGCTACTTTAGTTATTCTAAGGACTTTACGCCGAGCGCGGCCTTTGCGCCATCACGCTGGTAATGCTGAAAACACGCTGAAAACTCGCTGTACATAAATAGCTCGCCGTTTGAACGTTCAAGGACGTTCGCTTTCGTGGCTGAGCGGTTAGCGCCGCGCGCTGCAGAGCGAGAGATCCCTGGTTCGATGCCGCGCGTCGGAAACATTTTTCTGAATTATTTTTCTTTGAGCTTTTTATAAATATATAGAGACATATACATATACGAGACATGACGGCGACGCCGACGGCGAAAACCAGCCGAGAGTGTCCATATAATTGCTATCGCAATAAAAATTTTTATTCTAGTCTAGTAGCAAACATTTCACCGGCTCGTTATAAAGGGGACGCTCTAGCATCCATCCATCCACTCCAGAGTGACGTCTGTAGGTTAACTTAGCACTGTGTAGTGAGCGCGGCGCGTGCACATCATTGCACACACCGCAGGCCGTGGTAACTACGTAGCTCGCTATAATAAAATCAGCCAGTGTCCCTGTTCACGCACTTTTGGGTCTCTGTGACGTATTTGATATTGGGAATAGGACATTTGTCAAGACAAGCGCGAGTGATCTTTAGCAGAATTTCAAATTAACTCACCAATCGCGTGCGGCGCGACAATGTTTGCTGGTCGAAGCTTCTGGGGAGTTTAAAGGCGGGCTAGTTGGTACAGATTCATTGCGAGACTTCGCCAGCGCATACTCTTCCCACATGTATTTTCCGTCCCCCATCGCGTTTTAAATCCGAAGCATTTCTTCGCGAACTTCGGAGACATTGAGGTCATCTATCTGTCTATCTAGCCGCCTACGACTTTGAGCTCTCCTGGCCGTATCGTTAATGGGATTCATGCCAAACTCGGTGTGGCATAACATGTATGATGAACATGAATGACTGGTCATATCATGAAAATACCGACTAACTAGCCATGAACTATAGTTTACACGCCTTGCCCGTGGGGCTCCTGCGGCCGTTTCCATTAGCTTGATATATCCAAAAATTGGTATGATCAGACATTTCTGCATGACCAACACAAATGACCCGTGGTAATATGAAAATCATGACGTACATGTCAAGTACAACATGATTTGTATGCCGCGCTCATGGTGCGCTGACGGCCGTTTCGCTTGCTTGATATGCACGAAATTGGTATTTGGTGACGTGACTGTATGACAAACATAAATTACTAGTGGTAATATGGGAATTATGACATGCCATGTGCAACGTGAATTGCATCCCACGCGCATTACACGCTCGTGGCCGTTTCGCTAGGTTGATATACACCAAATTTGGTATTACATGACTATGACGAACAAACATGACTAGTGATAATATGGAAATCATGACCTGTCATGTACAACATGACTTGCATGCCACGCTTATGGCACTCTCGCGGCCGTTTCATTAGCTTCGGTATACACCAAATATGGTCATGTGTGAGTGACTGTATGACGAACATATATGACAAGTGAATGCGAGGCTCACGGCACGCTAGCGGACAGTTCGCTGGCTTGATATGCACTAAATTTGGTATTACGTGACGTGTCTGTATAAACAAAATGACAGATGGTAAAATGAAAATCATGAAATCCTTGTCATGTAAAACATGATTTGCACGCCACGCCCAGGGTGCGCTCAGGGCCGTTTCGTTAGCTTCATATACACTAAAATTAGTATCGCTTGACGAGACTGTATGACGGACAAAAATGGCAGGTGGTAACATGAAAATCGCGACATGCATGTCATGTACAACGTTATTTACATGCCATAGTCATGGTGCGCTCGCGGCCGTTTCGCTAGCTTGATATACACCAAAATTGGTATTGCATGAAGTCACTGTATGACGAACATAAATGATAGGTCCTAACATGTAAATCATGACATGCATGTTATGTACAGTATGACTTGCTCCTCACTGGCTGCTTCGCATTACATCGATTCCCAGAATGCGTGGGATCTGCCGGGTTTTGTTGTGGTGTTATATATATATATATATATATATATATATATATATATATATATATATATATATATATATATATATATATATATATATATATATACTCAAGAATAACTTCGGTTGCCGCAAGGTTATAAGTATAAAAATAGATGCGCCTTCACATAACTGTTTATTCTGCCGACGTTTCGACGGGAACCCCGTCTTTTTCAAGGCATAACAATATTTACAACGTGTCTCTTATATACCGTGTTAGGACAGGAGGGAAGAAGACGGAAAGGTAAAGACGAACGTGAAAAGGGGGAAGAAAAAAAAAGAAAAAAAAAGGGGGGGGGGAAGGAGGGGGGGGGGACGGGCACGAAATAAGAAGGACCGGCATGACAAGAGGGTAAAAAAGAAGAAAGAGCCGTTTTGCCTGACGTGAACATTGTGGTGGCTTAAGCAGCCATACTATTATTGACAACATACTCCCACCTCCACCTAAGTGGACAGTCTGACGACCCCGCTCGTCTGGTATTGCTCTTTCCGGTGCAATCCCCGGGCGGCTTTTTTTAATAATGCCTGTGCTTAAAGTTTACGCTGTAAAGCGGCAGAAAGTCGAATTGTTGGGGTGAGGACTGAGGGTTTCCAGTGCATGCTTTTAAGTGTCGGCGGGGTTGCACGATCTGAAGGAGCCGGTAATGTGGCCCCGCCATCAATGTTCATTATATGGATTGGCTCTTTTAGAGAAGGAATAGAGAAGAGATGTAAAGGGAAAAGCTTGTTAGTGTAACGACAGTACGACATCCGGGTCCACTTATCTGTGCATGCCGGCTGTGCTTGAAACGGCAAATCAATTCCATATATTTACAGACACAAGCCTACACGTGCGCCAAGGAGAAATATTGTTGTCGCAATGGGCGGCAAGGGGCCAGCGACTAATTAGGGAGTGGCGTTTGCGCCTTTTAATGATCGTAAGGTTGACAGGGTGCCTGGGTGCTCATTAATTCCGTTTTTTAGCGTGTTGAATTTGTAGATGAAGTAAGATTCTCGTTGCTCTCGTTCTCGCGTTGTTCGAAAATTGTTTTCCAAAAGTGTAACCCTGATATCGTCAAAGCTGTGATCTTTCAACGCACAATGTTTAGAAAGTGGAAGACCGGGCAGGGCACGTACATGTGCCCGATGGTTGTTGAATCTAATTCTAAAAGGTGTGTCTGTCTGACCCACGTATTGCATGTTGCATATTCCACATTCCAGAAGGTATATTACGTTGTCTGAGTCGCAGTCTAGTGCACCACTTATCCTGTGCTTAAATTCTGAGTGGGTGCTTTCCGCCACTGTTGTTGTCTGCATGTTTTTGCATACTTTGCATCTTCCTTTTCCGCAAGGGCGACACCCTGTTTGAGGTTTCGTGCCTATCTTTGAATTTACTAAATGATCCCTGATACTTTTTGGCCGCCTGTATACCACACACGGAGGAGAGGTGAAAATTTTGGATAGTCGCTCGCTCTGTTCCAATATGTTGAAGTGTTTTTTTTAATACTTTATTTATGTTCGGTGGGTCGCTTGTGAAAGTTAATACCAAATTTTTCTTGCGCTGTTGGTCGGCACTTTTTTGCTGGTGCAGTAGTGTCTGGCGGTCCAGATTTTCCGCTTTTTTGATCGCGTCATCAATGATAGCTGCCGGATATTGTTGGTGGAGGAGTACTTCGCGCATTCGTGTGCTGTTTTTGCGGAAATCATCAGTGCGGGAGCAAATTCTTCTGAATCTGTGTGCTTGGGAATAGGGAATGCTGGTCTTGCAGTGTCGCGGGTGGCAACTTTTGAAGTGCAGGTATTGTTGTCGGTCCGTAGGTTTTCTGTATACGTTAGTAACCAACGCGCCATCCTCTATCCGAATGTGTACATCAAGGAAGCTTATTTCAGTGTTAGAGTACGAGTGTGTGAAAGAAATGCTGGGATGTGCTTGGTTAAATGCTTGTATGAATTTGAGGAGTTCGTTTTCTGAATCCGTCCAAATCATGAATATGTCGTCGAGGTACCGTTTATAGAATACAGGTCTGATTCACAGGATGAGAGAAAAGTGGATTCTATATGGTGCATGAATATGTTAGCGTAGTTTGGAGCCATTCTTGTGCCCATTGCCGTGCCGCTGATTTGAAGGTAGTATTGATTGTTAAATTCAAAGCTATTTAATTCGAGGACAAGCCTCGTTAAGATTTCAATTACTCTTTTGCTTGGGTATGCGTCAGGGTTGTGGTTGCCATAGGATTCTACAAGTGCTCTTATACCATCGTCATGCGGGATATTCGTGTAGAGGGAGCTAACGTCCAATGTCACCAGAAATGCACCGTCTGGGAATTTTACCTCCGATATTTCCCGAAGGAAGTGGTTTGTGTCACGCAAGAAAGACTCATGTGTGGGTGGTATGTTTTTGATTAACGAGTCAATATAACTAGATATAGGTTCATTGTGAATGGCAATTTTGCGCAAAAAGGGACACACGAAAACGAAAGGAAGAACCCACAAGACTAGCGCAGACTAACAACTGAAAGTTTATTGTCTCTGCCTGCATTGCAAGGAATGTAAGTGTCATCCACTATTGAATGAAACAAAAGTGTTGTCCAGGCTCAAAGATAGGACCGCGCGAGAGATTGTTGAGGCTTTTTATATTGACAAGTCCGGTGACATGTGTGTGGCAAGGCCATCGGTGAACTTGCATAAACTTGAGGTAGATTATCTAACCGCCAACCTGTAATCATAACCACGTGTCTGCCCTTTTATTTATATCTGTGTTTTTCTGACAATAAACTTTCAGTTGTTAGTCCGCGCTAGTCTTGTGGGTTCTTCCTTTCGTTTTCGTGTGTCCCTTTTTGCGCAAAATTGCCATTCACAATGCAATACCAACTCGCCCAACGCTCCGTTCTTCTAAGCCATATAGGTTCAGTTAACGTTCCCGTAATAGTATGGCTGCTTAAGCCACCACAATGTTCACGTCAGGCAAAACGGCTCTTTTTTTCTTTTTTACCCTCTTGTCATGCCGGTCCTTCTTATTTCGTGCCCGTCCCCCCCCCCCCCCCTTTCCCCCCCCCCCCCCCTTTTTTTTTCTTTTTTTCTTCCCCCCTTTTCACGTTCGTCTTTACCTTTCCGTCTTCTTCCCTCCTGTCCTAACACGGTATATAAGAGACACGTTGTAAATATTGTTATGCCTTGAAAAAGACGGGGTTTCCGTCGAAACGTCGGCAGAATAAACAGTTATGTGAAGGCGCATCTATTTTTATACTTTATATATATATATATATATATATATATATATATATATATATATATATATATATATATTAACACAGACATCGATGTTCGGGCGCGCGGGCAGCTGGAGGGAAGCAGAGAAAGACGAGGAGAATAAGAACAGCCGGCCCAGCATACAGGCGTTGTCTCTTGTTTTCTCTCCATTGCAATGGCGCAGCCTACGAACTACGAAGCGTAAGCGCGTCCCCGTAGGTCATCGCTACTGTGGGCTTTCCTTCTCGCGAACGCCGCTCACGGTATCGCTATAATGGAGCCCACGACCCTCATACAGCCGGGAGCGCCTATGCCACCATTTGAGGACGGCGTCCAGGCCTTATCGATGGCTCAAGGGTAGGATTACCCCGGCGCCGCCAAGGCCGTGGACGGCCTACCGTTGCCCGGGAATGTCGTTGACGCATCCCACTGTGACAACGCCTCGTATCAGTACTCCATTGTCACCTGAGATGCTTAGGGGTGCTGTCCAAGCTCCCTCGGACAAGGATCCCGCCTCAGTGAGTACGCTGATTGCCTCCTACACCCCGGACGTCACCACGGGCTCCGCGTGCGGTTCGACCGAAAGCGCCGCCAAGCTTTCCCGCACCATCGCGAGACTACGCGTCGCGGTCGACGCCTTGACAGCGTCGACCTCTGCGCTGGCTCCTGCGGCCTTGCCAGCATTGTACTCGATCGATGCCATGTTGGCCGCAGCCGTCTCTCAGGACCATGATGAGAGCATTTCCTTCCCAGGAATTGGTAACGCGTGCCCCAAGTTCATCGTCCCCTGGTGACCTGGACGCGTCGGCTCCCCTCGTATTCGGCACGTTGTCACTCCAGGCTCCGGACGAATCAAAGATCGCGTTTAGCCGAAACACCCATCGGGAAAATACCAGGATACGCCTGTGTGTGATGATGAGAGCAGCCGTTCAGAAAGGAAAAGAACCACAGCATGTGGCTGCAGACCATCAGCAGATGGGCGGGGTGGAGTACCATGTGTCCAACACGCAGGACTACAGCGACAAGGTTTTCCGGGGCGGGCTCAAGAAAGTTGCCCCGTTAATTTCCCACTGCCTGGGGACGGAATATCACTCACGAAAAAACCGGCGCTGGACTTTACAGCCATGGCACCAGTAACAGTCACCTAGACCACTTCCAGAGCCGTCGGGAGTCAATGAAAAAGAAGCGAGCGAGGGTTGATAAGGTTCATGACGAAAGTCCTGTCTTGCCGGCGTTGACAATCATGCGGGTGTAACCGAAAAGAAGCACCGAGAGACCTTGCCAGCCACGCTGTCTCCTCGGATGCTGTTCCGGCATCCTTCCCCGGACACGCCGCATTCACCATTACCTTTGCGACAAAGCCAAAACTGACCGCCATAAGCATGTCTTCCAGCTCATACGACGTCGCAGCGTGACCGAGACCGAACACTGCGAGTTATCCAGGGTCGCCCACCAGACCAACTTACCGCAGATCCACCAGCCCAGTCGCAGCGTGGCCAGGACCCACCACAGCAATGCAGCCAAAACCGCCCACTAGAAACACTATCAGCACTCCGCGTACTTTGTCATGACAATCGGCCATGATGCAGACAGACACCGATGTTAGGGAGCGCAGGCAGCTGGAGCGAAGCAGTGCAAGACGAGGAGAATAACAGCCGGCCCAGCATACAGGCGTTGTCTCTTGTTTTCTCTCCTTTAAACACACACACACACACACACACACACACACACGCGCGCGCGCACGCACGCACGCACGCACGCACGCACACGCACGCACGCACGCACGCACGCACACAGATGTTCTTTGAATAAATCCAAGTTTCAGTCTGCGCTTCTGTCTGTCCCGCTCTTTCTGTGTTCCGTTATTTTGAGCTACCAGAATTTCACATTGAGGCTTCTGAAAATTGGAGCCAATCTGCAGCATTTTCTGACCATGTTCAAAAAGGGGCTGCAGAGCCCATTTAAGGTCAATATGGTTTTTTTCTTTGTTAGTTTTTATCAACATTTCAAAAAGGTATCAATCGCGCGGTTTGGAAACTTCGCATAAAAATTCGGCAGATCCCAAGTATCAGGGAATCGATGTTATGCGAAGCATGCGGCGGTAAGGTGACTACGCTGTAACTTTTTTTATTGAGCGAACCGTTATGAAATGACGCTAAAGATATCTACGTGTTGTACGCACAGACATATCTTGAACAGCCGCATATGTTTTATATAACCAGTTGTTTACAGTTGCGTAATGATGCCAACAGAAACATGGGTATTACCAATACCAGAAGCGGCGAGCTGATATGTAGCGCTTGTGATTTAGAGAATGGTAGCCCTGGATAACGCTACGTAAACCAACTACAGTGCATGGCACTTAAGTATACGATTCACGTTAAGCCGACATGTCTTCTTCATAGCGACGTACGAATGTTTTGAATTACATAGCCAGCACTGCAAACACAATTGACGTTTCACCAACAGTACGCTTGCATAGGGTCTTTTTTCCAAAGTAGTTTCGAGACCTCACGTGGCTCTGTGGTAGAACACTTGATTGCCACCCAGATTGCTTCGGTTCGATTCCTGCTGAAACAGTGATTTCTATTCTTTGCATTCATCGGGTCAACGCTGCCGTTGTATGTTTCTCTTAAAGGGCCCCTCACCAGGTTTGACAATTTTGAGCTGACGAGCGCAATTCATACATTGAGCGTTCACGATCACGTCTGCCAAATTTTGGAACGCTACGCGCCGCGGAAATGGGTCAAATTTCAAGCTGAACGCTGCTTGCCCTTACTTTCGCGTGCTCGCGCGTAGAGAATGAGGGGATGACGTACACGGCGGAATGGCCCTACGCAGATGGCAGTGCTGTGACGTCGGTCGCCTACGTAGACGGCTGTGCACTGACGTCGACAACAGTAGCACGTGACACTGCGAAAATTATTTGACACGACATGTGTAGTTTGTGGAACTTGTTGCTTGAATAGATGAACAAAACTTGACAGAAATAATGAGACGCACAAGGGGAATATCTGCGTCTTTTTCATTTTTGTTCAGTGATTTGCAGCGATATGCGGGGCTAATGTGCCTCCGTTTCGCATGCGTTCGTGTCCCCGCGGTTAGCGCATTGAGGAGACGCCAGCCCTGGAAACGAAAGTGATGTCCTGGCGCGTTCGAGCACTCAATGTGCTCATTTATTCTAGCGTGTCCAAGTAAACGTAAATGCGGCACTGGCTCATGATACCGCCACTCTCGTGCCAGTGAAAAGTGAAACGAACGCGCACCGAGGCATCCATCCCGCAGAAACAGGCAATAGACCACAAAATAACGCTGGTCAACAAAACAACGCCGCACGCGTGCTCGGGGGCTGGGCTTCCTCGGTCACGTTATGCACACGTGACCTTGCGTGCCATGACGAGTTACTCTCTCTCGGACGCCGGAGAAGGTAGGGAAGAGATTTGGCTTGCGAAGGCTACGCGGGGCGAGCGGCAAGGGTTTCGAGCTCGCCTCCTCGCATCATGGTTTCGCGCCGCATCAAAATATCGGTTTTCTCAGCGCCTAATGCACCGATTGAAAAAAATTCTTGTGGCATAATGCTCCTCATCGAACACACAACAACTGCCAGCGTCTAACTAAAATTTGTTATGGGGCCTGGTGAGGGGCCCTTTAACGCTCTTGCATTTAAATTGCTAATATCCGTCCTCGCTGTTCCTGGGCAGATGTAAATTGCCAGCCACCTGTGGCGCATATCCGCAAACTGCTGCCCGTTGTACACGGGTATGAGGCACACGTGTCTGGAGAAATGAGTGACTACTTACGCGACGGGATTTTCTCGTTATTCATATGTCGACCAGCCAGACATATTCGTCAAATCCTCTTACCCTGCCATACTAACTTTGGTCGACCTCCATTTAAGGAGGCGATCACGAGAGCACCCAGGCGTAGACGGCTAGCTAGGTCAGGCAGACAGAGACAGGCACAGGTAGAAACGCCAAAGTGCTTGCAGTACGCAAAGAAATGCATTCAAAATAAAAAAAAACATCCAGTTCACTTATTCCAGCCATTAGTGATGGAACCCCGATGGTGCGGGTATGCTTACCTCCAGTGTGTGGATGACTTCGTGATTTTTGAGGAAGTATGCGAGTGCTCTACCCTCGTCGGCCTTCGCAAACTCCGCACTTACATAGAAATTCTTGATGGACTTGTTGATTGCCAGGGCTTCCAGAAAGCCGGCGGCGATTTTTTCCGCAGGCTGCAAGTGTATGCACGAAGTCAGGACTGGCGAAAGGAAATACATAAGAATGACATCATGCTTTCCGACATGGCGAGAATGCGTTTGTGAAATACTTGGCCATCACTAACTTGTAACAGCAGTGTGAGCGCCGACGATTGAAGCGCCTTCACAAACGCTACAACCGTACTGCGGCGGAGGAGATTAAAAAAAAAGAGAGTCTATTAGCATGTACACTCAATTTTTATGAAAGGGAACACGCGAGTGCGTGGCTTGCGCGCTCCGGCGGCTGCTGGCGGCGCATGCAAACGAGAGCGAGAGCAACCACGGCCTTCTTTCCGCGTCATCTAGTGGCGAGCAAAACAACCAGTCATTGGTGATATGGAAGCGGCGGCAAGATTGCAACCCCCTTCCCCTTTAAGGAGATTGCGCAAGAGGCCGGCAAGAGACCGGGCCCGGCCTCTTGCGTAATCGCCTTGAAGGGGAGAAGGTTGGAATCTTGCCACCGGTTCCAAATCAACAATTTCAGCATGTAAGAAATATACAAAAGCGAAGGGAATGACAGGGAACAGGATGAGCGAGCTCTCATCCTGTTAATTTTTGTTGTTAAATTGCGTCAAATGATGGTAAATTAGCGCTCATCATGTTGCCTGTCATTACCTTCACTTTTCTCTTTTCGTTCGTCAAAGTGAGCTGCGCTACAAGCAATAAGGCATTATCATGCAAAAACTTGCCCAATACCTTTATGCGTACAAGGCTCCAGCGCTTATGAGATACAATGCACGGCCTTAATGAGCTGCGTCACTCACCTTGAACACCGCGGACGAAATGAGTTACACTTCCGAAGCCAGCTATTACACGTACGAACAAGCATATCGATTAAGCGACCGAGTGCAGTCGAGCGCTGGCTATGTCAAATTTGGACCGTTAAATAGGCGGGGAACATACTAGCGAACTATCGGCGCTCAAAATAAAGCATGGCTCTGAATAATGAGCTTCCTCATCTTCTGCCCAACTTGCCCTGCGGCTGCGCCAAATCGACGATACAATAAATCTTGAGAACCTGTAGTCCAGAACCTCCTTGTCTACATTTGCAGTATATGAGTCGGAGGTGGACCAGATGGTGGTCTGCGAGCGCACAGCAACTGTACTGAAGAAGGAATGATAGCATGCGCTACCTCGAAGGGTGACCGCACTTGCCCTTGTTTCTCTTCAAGTTTTGTCAGCATATTTAGCTGCTGCGCCTGGTGTCAACCCGCTGTAGCATGAAACGCTGCTCATAAATTCCTTTAGGCGCCAATGAAGGAAGCGAATTTTCGAGGGCTTGTTTCTTTGACACAGCCTCGATAAAAACTAGCAGATAATGAAGCCAAGAAAAGAGGGGACGTTACTCGTATTGTTTTAAGCCTATTGTAATAATTGTGATATAGATGTCAAGGAAGTAAAGTGGATGAATTAAAGGACAACTTGCCCCCGGCAGGGACAGAACCTACGAGCTTCGGATTCAAAGGTCGCAGGTTCGGTCCTTGCCCGCGGCAAGTTGTCTTTTCGTCCACTTTACTTTCTTCATATATATATATCACAATTATTACAATACGCTTAAAGCAGTACAATGAACGTTCCCTATAACTTTCAAGGCTTCATTATCTGCTAGCTTTGGTAAAGGTGCCAATGTCCTTTAGGCTGGCGTCACCAAGCGCAAGGTTTGAAGCATGCATCATGTAAACGTGGTGATACACATATGAAAAGCTACGATATAAGTCACATTGATAGTTCCCAGAATGCTGTGAATACCGGGGCCACACGTTTCAACTTGACTGGTTAAAGATCTTACAGAGTGCCTAGGCGGCAGTCTTTTTTTTTCTTGCAGTTAGCAATGCCGTCCTGGGGAAAATACGGCAGCGAGATAATATACTCAATGTGTTTCAATCCGGAGAAATACGAGCTCCGTCTTCATTTAGAATGAGTGCCAGAGCGTGTTGGTATACGTTCGTGAAAGTAAGGCGCTGCTAAGAGCAGAGTCGGTAAGGGAAGACGAGACGAAGCCCTGCTAGGAATGGAGTTTCTATCTTACTCTCCATCCTCCGCGACGAACATTAGGTGCCCTCGTACGCACATGCGCTTAGAGTTGGCACACATTTGATGCCTGGTAAACGAGCCATGGACCAATATGGCGAGAACTATTGTCTTCGGGTAAATGTGCAGCGCGGCACAGACAAAAGACAAGAAACGGACGACACGAGCGCTGTCAAGCTGTCAAGCTGTCATCGGGTTACACGATAAACACGCCGGACTTGTGGTGGCAGGCTGGTGGTGGCAGAAAAAAACATTTTGATACTTGCACATTTTGGCTACAGTCTTGTGGTGTCGAAACATGGCGGCCAAGGCGTGTTCCAGCTACCAAAATTGGATTTTGCCCCTTGTATTACACAGACGTTTCGGATACATGACTGGCACTAGGGGGAAAGCAGTCGCATAAGGCGTCGTCCTGCGGACCACCTACTGCTGAACTCAAGTTTGAACCGTAATGGCAAGTGATCGGAACAGACGAAAGCGCTCTGCATCCAGGAATTTCTGAACTTCTTGATATTAGAAGACGAGTATCCAACCAACTGCTTGTGTCATTTTTTTAAGTGTTGACTTGGGTATGTCGTCGTCACGCAAAAAAGGATTGCGAAAGTGACTTATGCTTCGCTCCCAGCAACTGATTTTGAGCGCCTTCATGCCATCTGCTTCTTACTGTCGCCAGAAGGCTTGTAGTCAAAAGCAAAGTCACGCAAGACGCGTTAAGAGTAATTTTTGCATCAGTGCAAGAAACAGTCATCTTGCATAAAACGACTGCTGAAATCAATGGATGCTTGAATCTCAGCAATTCTGTTCTTGAAGTGTTCGTGTTGTACTTGTTTACATTTTCGCCACAAGGCTATTGAACTTAACCATTTAAATAATATTCCAGCTGTTTTCATACACGTGTGGCTACTTCTGGATATCTTTAATGCCCATACTTCAAGTTGGCTACTTTTTGGCTAGATTTTCGAATAGGCTTGCTTTTTTTTGTCTTTTCGAACTGGCATTCTTGGTTCAAGGTGCGGTGTACGGTATTGAAGCCCGAGAGGCATCGAATGGGGCACGAAGTTGTTTTGAGGGCACAAGACTCTCCGTGCCGGAAATCTTCATTGCACCTATCGCCAGCTGGTCTGCAACATTTATCTTGCACTAGCAGGCTTTCAGCGCGTCATCATTGATTTGTACGGGCTCCTTCCGATTACAGCTTCTGGAATCCTCTGGCTCATTGTGTCAGTCGACCACCTCACGCGCTACGCTGAGACGGCTGCGCTTCCGACAGGCACGGTGCGCGACGTTGCGTCCTTCCTGCTTCGTGATTTATCCTACGTCACGGGCCACCCCAGGAGCTGCTCACTAGCCCCAATCGTGTCTTCCTCTCCGATGTAGTTGAATCTGTCATGGAGTGCCACGTGGTTCATCGCACGACTACGGCGTGTCACCCTCAAACCAATAGGCTCACAGAGCGCCTCGAGCACACATTCGGCGAAATGCTGTCAAAATACGTCATCTCCGAGACGGACGCCATTGGGAACGCCATTATACCCTTCGTAACCTACGTGTCCGACACCACTGCTCTGAGCACCACTGGCTTTTCACCCTATTTTCTGCTGTATGGGCGGCACCCATCGCACACCATGAACACAGATGTACCGTACCGGTCGAATGCTTCCGAGTATGCGCCCATATATGACAGTGACGCATGCCGAATAGTGCCGTGGCCTCCCACGGGCCTTTACCTTCTGCGATTAACAGCGCCAGAAGACCATATGTGGCGACACTACTTCTGCGCCTACCTTCCTTGCCGGAGCGCTTCTGTGGCTCCTTTCCTACCACTGCGCCTCGCTTCCCCTCAAAGTTAATGCCCAAGTATAAAGCTCCGAATTAGTCACCGAATGGGCATCACCCTTAAACTACGTTATTGAACCCGTTAAACAGTCTTCGGACATGCGCCGTAGAGGACGCGCCATTGTCACTATCGAGCGCATCAAGGCGTACTATGATCCACTCGTAGTGAAGAGCTGCTAGGTCAACCGGACGGCTCCCTTTTCATCCCCCCGGGGGTAATTGTAGTGAAGAGTAGCGCCATAGTGGGTCACCCTCACCAGCGTCATCTGGTGGGTCTGTCTCCACCTCGCATTGTTCATGAACGCTGTTCGCTTTGAGGGTTCCTTGATTTGAGCCATTGATCGAGCTACCGGTCCACTCCTATACCCCAATAAACGCCTTGACACGCCACTAAAGAAATCTCTTCATTACTTATGATCCTGTAGCTATTTAAAGATCATAGCCTAAACATAAACCGTTGTGAGAGAATTCAAAAAGGCTTTGAACTATACCTTGATAGCATTCAACGAGAAAGTCTCGAGCGTAGTAGTGTCCTTCCATGAAGTCGGCCAACTGCTCGCTGACTTTCAAGTCCATGAATACCCGAGTCAGGTGCAGGGAGTGAAGAAATTTCAAGGAAGAAAGAGAGGAAGCCCAGAGTTTGTATTCTTCCTTCGGTGCCTGTAAAGGACAAAGGAGAAATAAAAGTAACATGCACTTACAGTATAGAGGGATTGATATAAGGAACATTTAAGGCCAAGTCAAACTACTTTCGTTTCCGGGTAAGAAGGCTTGTTTCATATAGGCTTAACTATGACTCGAAAATTTACATCCCAGCCCACAACACCATTTGCAGCCAGGCTCGCAGCGACATGACTTATCGCGAGCTATTGCTCAGAGCAGTTGTACTTGAATAAAAAAAAATGTCGCGTTTCAATCCGTGAGTACTGTACATGAAGTGGATGCAAACTCTGGTGTTCTTACAATAAACAATACTGTTCACCATAGAACTTCACCAAAACAAGCAAGTTAATTGTCAAATTTTTCACAAAGCGAAATTACAACAGGCGGACATTGAGCACAGACGTTTTCGAAGTTTTAGAGGACCAAGGGTAGATCGCCACCAAAATCAGCTGAAGGCGCAAAAAAAATTTGTAAGGAATATTCAGGTTCCTGGATCAACTTATTGGCACCAGAACCCGTCATAGGAAGGTCTTGTTTCGTCTCCGATGCTTCGCCTTGCTTCAGATTCTTGTTCTTTAACGTGTAGCTCAAGTTTAACGCGGTTCAAGTTGCGTATGCAGTCTCAAGCTGTCAATTTTACCACCACACCAGAAGAACCTTGCGCGAATGACGTTCACTGGTAATTACTAGTACACTGGAGTAGGTGTCAATATGACTTGCTAATCACATTTCATCGAGTTTGAGAAGTTTTGTAACTTCAGTTGCGCTCATCTGATTATGAGGGATTCAGTAAGATAACTAAGCAGGCAACATACTTATTGCGTGCAATGTTTCCGGCTGATAAAGCCCGCGAAGCGAGAAAACTATTAAGAGACTATGCTCTCACTCACCTTCGAGCTTAGACTTAATGAACACGTGCCTCTTGCGGAGTGTGCGCAGCAAATGTCGCATTGAAAGCAGCACCCTCAAATAAGCTTACCTTAACAATTCAAAAAGAAAAAGAAAAACGCCAGGCTTGCGCCGAATACGCTACAAAGTAAGCGAAAGCCGGGAAAATGGTCTTTATAGAGCCTGTTGTATACTCTTCGGGCGACTATTATATTTACAATGGCAAGGCATCCACACTATACGCCATAATTTATATTTTTGTTCTGAAGTAGAGAAGTACTGATTATGCTATAATTCTTTCGAGAAGCGAGGTACCAATAATGCGCCTACATGGCATTATGTTCACTTTAGTCATGCTGTGGCTGGTGAATTATGGCTGTGCCTTTTGAAAAGGCTGCAAAGCTTTAAAACACCTACTGGTTACTCATTTTACATTGTAAAGCTTATTTTGCTCTTTATCATGCTACATTACATTACGTAACGTGATTTATTTACCGTCTTGACGCATTGATAAGGTCTTTTTACCAAGGTAGTTTCAAGCACCGGCGCGGCTTTGTGGTAGAATACGCGACTGCCAAGCAAAAGACCTCAGTTCAAATTCCGCTCGATCCTGGATTTTCTCAATGTGCGCGATAGTGGTTATGGACAACGTCGGCGGCGGAAAAACTTCTGCCGAAACAGGCTATTGTGATCTCGTAACATCTTTCTCTGTGAAAAGTGCTAATTGCTGCAGTTCAGGCGCCAAAATCAAGATAAGACTGTAGTAAGCCGTAATGGTGCACTACGGATTCATTCATCCCAACTGAGGTCCTTCATAACTGAACCTAAAGATTGAAGCAGGTAGGTGTTCTTTGCGATGCACCGCCACACAAATTTGCCCGCGGCAATCGCCAGTCGAACCCGTGCCCTCTAGCTTTAGTAGCAGCGTGACACCTTGCGTGCTAAGCTACCACGCCGGGTGTCGTATAAGAATGAGTCGTGCAAACAAGGGCAACACCTTTAGACGTTCCTTGAAAACGTCGTCAGACGCTTGAATGACATTTCGCCAGAAGAAGACATAGGTACGAAAACTTAATTGGTGGAGTGTCGGACTAGTTATTGCAAGGTTTCAGGTTCAGTTCATGCCGGCGGAAAGTTGTGTTTTCGTCCCACTTCAATGTTCACATTTTATAACGTAACTACTACAAACAGCTTCCCGTATACTTTCCTTGGGTTCTTGTCTGTTGGTTTACAGTAATATTTCTAAAAACTTTATACAACTAAGTGTTAACGAAAATATGTCTGGCGCTACTACTGTGTACTAGAAAAAAAATTAAGCTTTCTCTGCGTAACGATTCTTGTCCTTTTTTTTAACGTGGAGCTCCATAGCTGGAGCACCCTACAGATGCCTCGAAAGGTGAAGAAAATTAGGCGCATTACACAAGCCAAGGCGGATATAGTCGGGTATGTTGCACCTTCATATATGTATTGTATTCTGCGATTATTTTAATAAACTTGAAACTTGATTAATAACTTTAGAATACTGCAGCATATCCACCACAAAAGCGACTGCCCACAAGCGTGCGCCAAGGGGCGCGCACTCCAGAGGGACATCATGAGCCGGACGACCTGTGACCACTGAGAACATTGCCGATACATGAGCGGGGTCATTTCTGTAGCCGTGGAGCCAATCCGGACTCCTTTACCCGTGCAGGCGCCACCTATGAATAACTATGTAAATGCTTCAAATCGATACAATGCAATTTGAAGGCACTCGATATCATATTGCAACAAAAATAATGTTGTGACGCGTTAACTTATGTGTGCTATCGTAATTGTTCTTTATTAACTTGTAACTAGTCATCTATTTTTTTCTGAAGCCATTCATGCTCTTTTTTCATAAATTGAATGAAACCTCAGGTTGAAGATAGTGCTAATTCGTTTTCGGTCCACACTGAGCAAAGAAAAAACACTTTTGACGGGGGGTCGCGGGAAACGTCACATCGCAGGACTCGTCGTATATCGTAGTGGCTTCAGTCAAGTGATCATATGTAAGAGTTCGCTGCATAGTGAAGTTAAATGAAGACAAATTTCTTGTGAAGAAAGTTCCATTTATCGAAAGACGAACGCACGAGCACTTCGATCATAGCCCCGTGTCGATACAAATATAGCAAATACAAGGGGTGTACACAAACGTGTACAAGGGTTATGTTTCACCCGACAGTAGTTTAGGCGATGCCGCGTCGGGTTCGCGTACACATCCTTGTCGAAAAGAATCGCAGCACACTCACCATGCCCTTTTGCTGAGCTACGGTGGCCTTGTACTCCAGGCAGGTGACTGCGGCCGCACCGTTGCTTATGCCATCCCAGAAGATTGCGTGTTCAAGTCTGCTCATTTCAAAGTCCACAAGGATGCGAGTCAGACACCTGCAAAGAAGTTATGAAATTGCTGCGCCACACCGACAATCAGTAGAAATGCGCGAATGCCGCCTCTCGTGCCACACGGGCCAAAAAAAAGTAAGTAGTGCATGTACACTACTCACGGATTGAAACTGTACAATTAAGGGCTAAGTTCCGCACATACTTTTGTTAAAACACTCTTCAGTTCGGTTCATAGCGGCGTGATTTCGACTAGAACGCGTATATCAGAACCAACATTATCTTTAGAGACCAGAATTATCCCGACGTGACGTGGTTGCGTCGAGCAACGGCGCAAAACCGTAGTTATACTAAAAAAGTTAAGTCGTGTTTGAATCCGTGAGTACTGAACAGTCATGCGCAATGAAAACACGAACTCGCTAAGGCTAACAAAAAGGCAGTTTTTTCAGGGGGGGGGGGGGGGGGCCTCACTTAACGCTCCTCCTAACTTGAAAAGCGAAGAGCGATCGAAGACTCCAGACTAGGCGGGACAACTGCTCACGCGCGTGCAAAGTGCTCACATTTCTTTTTCCACTACTGCATGCTGCCGCCGCTTTCGCCACTTCTATAATTTTCAAACGTGCGGTTTCCCGAGCTTACGAATTCATACAAAATAAATTTATGCATGTAAAACATAGAAAAAAACCCGGCAGATCCCACGCACTGTGGGAATCGATGTAATGCGAAGCAGCCAGGAAGGAGCAAATCCTGCTTTACATAATTTGCATGTCATAATTACAATAAAACGGCAGCGCACACCGGGTTGAGACACAATACACGAAACACAAAAGGACGACACAAGCGCTGTGTCGTCCTTTTGTGTTTCGTGTATTGTGTCTCAATCCGGTGTGCGCTGCCGTTTTATTGTAATTATGACCAACCAACTAGCCCACAAGTTCATTTTTGCATGTCATGTTTGACATGTTAGGACCTGTCATTTATGTTCGTCATACAGTCACGTCGGGCAATACCAATTCTGGTGAATATCAAGCTAGCGAACTGGACGCAAGCGCACCATGAGCGTGGCATGTAAATGGGGTTGTAGATGACACGCATGCCAATATTTTCATGTTACCACCTGCTACTTATGTTCGTTATACAGTCATGTCACTCAATCAAATTTGGTGTATATCAAGCTAACGAAACGGCCGCGAGCGCACCATGAGCGTGGCATGTAAATCATAATTTTCATGACAAGTCATTCATGATTTTCATGATATGACCAGCCATTTACGTTCGTCATAGAGTCATGTTATGCCATACCAAATTTCGTATAAATCCCATTAACGATACGGCCGGGAGAGCACAAAGTCGTGGGCGGATAGATAGATAGATAGATAGATAGATAGATAGATAGATAGATAGATAGATAGATAGATAGATAGATAGATAGATAGATAGATAGATAGATAGATAGATAGATAGATAGATAGATAGATAGATAGATAGATAGATAGATAGATAGATAGATAGATAGATAGATAGATAGATAGATAGATAGATAGATAGATAGATAGATAGATAGATAGATAGATAGATAGATAGATAGATAGATAGATAGATAGATAGATAGATAGATAGATAGATAGATAGATAGATAGATAGATAGATAGATAGATAGATAGATAGATAGATAGATAGATAGATAGATAGATAGATAGATAGATAGATAGATAGATAGATAGATAGATAGATAGATAGATAGATAGATAGATAGATAGATAGATAGATAGATAGATAGATAGATAGATAGATAGATAGATAGATAGATAGATAGATAGATAGATAGATAGATAGATAGATAGATAGATAGATAGATAGATAGATAGATAGATAGATAGATAGATAGATAGATAGATAGATAGATAGATAGATAGATAGATAGATAGATAGATAGATAGATAGATAGATAGATAGATAGATAGATAGATAGATAGATAGATAGATAGATAGATAGATAGATAGATAGATAGATAGATAGATAGATAGATAGATAGATAGATAGATAGATAGATAGATAGATAGATAGATAGATAGATAGATAGATAGATAGATAGATAGATAGATAGATAGATAGATAGATAGATAGATAGATAGATAGATAGATAGATAGATAGATAGATAGATAGATAGATAGATAGATAGATAGATAGATAGATAGATAGATAGATAGATAGATAGATAGATAGATAGATAGATAGATAGATAGATAGATAGATAGATAGATAGATAGATAGATAGATAGATAGATAGATAGATAGATAGATAGATAGATAGATAGATAGATAGATAGATAGATAGATAGATAGATACGCTCAAAGTCGCCGAAGTTCGCTAAGAAATGCTTCGCATTTAAAAGGTAAGTTTAAACTAGTCGTGCGAAGCTAAACAGAGAAGCTGGTCGATCTCAGGGGCTTAACCTCGCCTTCTTGGCTCATGCTGGGTCTTTCCTTGGCATAGACAGAGCAGAGTCGTACCCGAGCCTGTCACAGACCATGCGAGAATGTCCAAACGCCAGCGCTAAAAAACTAACAGGAAAACTTGGCTGTGACACCGCCGTCTGTAGAGCGGACCTTTCATCGCTCGTACTTCACACGCGCCACGCCGGGCAAACTTGGCGCGGCCGCTGCGCGGACTGTCTCACTCTGTGGACGTGGCTTGGCGGCGGCTTCACCTCGGTGCATGCGCGGCTAGGTGAGGTTAAACCCAGGTGATGCTCATCTGTGGCTTGGTTATTTATAGGCAACGGCGTGGAGGGTATCTTGCGGAGAACCGACGTTTTTACCTTGAGCCCAGAGAGCTTCGCTCTTAAGTAGTTTTTACCTTTTCAAGTTATTTCAGAAGATACACCAGCAGAAACTACATTAAGGGACACACCGGCAGTGGCGGATTTACCCGGCTGTGCAAAGGCGAGATACATTGGAATTAGGAGGAGGTGCACCAGCAGCGAGTCTGCGTGCTCCAGACTGCTCGGCGGTCGAGATGCATATCATGCTTCCCTGGAAACAGTCCTTGTAGGAGCTGCGAGTTTTGCCGAGCAGCACGTGGGTGATTTCGCCGTTGAGGACCGCCGCAGACTCCTTGGCCGCCATTTTGAATTTTTAGTCGGATGTTCATATCACATGCTTTATATGCTCGGGCAGCCACAATGAGACTTTCTGGGAAGCAGACAGGCGTTCCGCTATCGCGTGGTGTAAAAATCGGTTGGACAGATTTTTCCGGATAGGCCTCGCCGCATGCTTTTCCGGCCGCATAGGTGGCGAAGCGAGTGGATTTCTGGCCGAGTTCACGAGTTAATATTTGAGTAAAGATCAGTAAACTGTAAAGGTGGGCGAGTTGGTGACGGTCCATGTTGACGTGTGAAGAAGCGCACGGAGATAAGGCACAAAGGAACGAAACGACAGGACAAACTTCATATCTGCTTCACGTACCGAAACCGCGATATGATTTTGAAGCATAGTTTAGTCTAGGGCTCCGGAAATTTCAACTACCTGGTGTTTCTTAACGTGCACTGATATCGCATAGCACGCGGACCTCTAGGATACAGCCTCCACTGAAATGCGACCGCCGCGGCATAAATCGAAGCCGCGATTTACGGGTCAGCATGCAGGAAGGCATCGTAACCACTCTACACTGTTAGAAAAAAAGTTGGTAAACAGTTAGTAAACGCATGTATTTGCTTGTTTCAAGCGTATTTTACTACCTTCGCGGCATCCCTTTACTAGTCAGCAACTACAGGTTTTCCCTCTCAATTTAATACAAGCGCCAGCCGATTTAATCCAAGCGCCAGCAAAATCGGCTGGCGCTTGGATTAAATTGAGCGGGAAAACTTGTAGTAAAGCTTGTAACTTTCGCCATTACTAACCAGGGAAGCTTTCTTGGTGTTTTTAACTAACTACTAAGCCACCTACGGTGCCAGATCTTTCGTAGATGCCGCAGTATGTTTTGCCGTAATCGTGAGAGTCTTTACCAAATTTAGAGAAAGTAATTTTTATAGGTTACGTTGGAGTAAAAGTTTCGCGCTACGTGGTGACACACACATGCGCAAATAGAAGGGCACACCATGACGCGTAGAAAAAATATATAAATTCTAAATTTTATGGCTGCTAACCAGCTCGCGGAGTGATCCAAAACAAGGAGCATAAATAGCCTTCAAGCTTCTGCTAAAGTAGATATCGGTTACATAGAAGTCTTCGTATTCTGTATGTGCGTTTGCGTGTGTGTTCTTGTTTGTGAACCGTTGCTGCCTATTTATATATTGCTATGATGCGAACTTACCAGGATAATTCTTTGAAGTAATTAGCTGTCCATTAATTAATGTGTGAGGACAATGCCATTTTGTCTTTTTATCCTATATATACTTTTGCAATAGAATCATCTTCATACGGTAATGAAACACGCAGAGATAAATATTATAGGCGTGAACTTCTACAATTAGCTAATTTTAGCCACTGGAGTTAATACGGTTACTAAGCTGCTAGCGCGGTCACTAACAACTTAGTAATGGACTAGCTTCGACTAAACATCATTCATTACCTAACTTCATAGCAAATTTTACCAACCTGCATTTTACTACCTTCACTTACTAAGGGGTTAGTGCTTTTTGCGACAAGTAAACGGTTAGTACCTAGTTAGTGAATATGGCGGCCTTTTTTCTACGAGTGTACCATAGTGGTGGACCGTGTTGAGCTCTAGATTGCTGAAGGCATTGCTCTATGCAATTCGTTCTTCGTGTTTCATTTGTACATGAGTGTAGTGTACACCATTTATTGCAGTCGAATAATTAAAGAGTGCAAGAAACAATTCAGACAACTTTCAGCAGTGCAACTACCGAAGAAAATAACTATCACTTCGACAAATTGTGATAACCGATGCCACTGCCTTCGTTCTGAGCAACAAAAGTTGCAGCACAGTCGGTTCTTCCGTGCTACACAAAGTGCATCTCGTCAAATAGATAATATCTCGAGTTGTGCGTGCCCAAATCACGATATGATTATGAAGCACGCCGTATTGAAGGGCTCCGAAAATTTTGATAACCTGGTGTTCTTCAACGTGCAAGGACACCGCACAGTACGCGGGCATCTACCATTGTGCCTTCATCGAAATGCGGCCGCCGCTGCCAGGGATCGAACCCGCGACCTTCGCGTAAGCAGCCGAGCCCTGCAACCGCTGCAACATCACTGCGGACATCTCTTCAAATAGAACTGCATCAGCGCAAGCCATGCGTTCTGCAGCGGATACGTTTTCGGTGTACCTCCTTGAACAACCATGATCTCATTTCATCATTAGCACACTCTGGTTTATGCTAAGTGTGTAGGGACTTTTACAAGAGTGACGATAAACGTTTAAGTTCTCACGTCGAAAGCAACAGGCACAGCTGGAACGACGTGCCTGCCTGAGGAGACAGCCGGATGTTTCATAAGCCGGCATCAGGAACTAAAAAATGCTTTGAAAAGCAGTTTTGGCGCCAACATTAAAACGTTTTTCGAAGCTAAATGCAAAAAAAAAAAAAAAAAATTCGGCCATTTCAAGGAACCGAAGGTACAATAGAGCAAAATTAGCACTAAATATGTGGGGCAACAGTTTTAAAGAGAACTTACGATTCGTTAAGTAGGTGAAATTAACACGAACTTCGGCCAGTCATATAATAGCCTAAATAGGACTATTGACTATTCGCTGTAATAATATAGCATTAAACGTGGGTGCTATCGTACCCAGGGCAACATTTCGCACAATACGAAGGCAAGGTTTAAAAAAGCAACAGCTCCACTGACGCGATGCCTAGGGAGGTGCGAAGTACAGGTGTTTCCCATGGGACACGTCAATGGCGATGAGAGGACAGCGTCCTCTTGGTGCTACAGAGGACGTCTTAGTTGCCCCTATTTCCCCACTAGAAGCGTAGGTGGCGCTGGTTCTTGCGTGCCAGCGCGTTCTCGCGAGCTTTCCCTGGGCGCACGCGCCGGCTTATTTGCCACTTGCTTTGCCGTGACGGGCGACTAGAGGAGACTCCCACAACCCAAGCGCACAAGGTCCCTCGCACCTATAAAGTTCACCGAAACTGTCTTATGCGTAGTGGAATCCTTACGCACACCGTTCCTGGTCTTTCAACCATTTTCAGGCCCAGTGACTACTACTGGAATAATCAATTTTTGCATTTCAGTCAGCAACCACATAGTAAGAAACAAAAAGGGTTGTTCTTCCGCTATGACTCACGTTTCGCATTTGATCTACATTCGCTGCCCACCTGGCACAAAAAAAAAAGGATTAGGATTTTATAGGCTGTCGGTGGATCTAGCCTAGCGAACTTTGCAGGTGACTGCCCCGTCTGGTTTCCTTTTTTCTGATCACATGAAACTGATGTCATTTTTAAAGCAAAGCGCGGACATGCTACGACAAAGTCGCTCGCAGCACGATGCAACCATGCTCAAGCCGGTTGCCTATGAGCTATTCCGCACGCAGTTGTACCGGACCCCCCCAATCACCACACCACATCACACCCCAACGTAAGTGTCACTCATCACCACTCATATGCGAGGTCTGTAACGGTCAAAAACGCACAAAAATATACGCATCTCCACGAAGTGAATCATGACGAGTGGGCGAAGCACTGGGGAACGTTCTTACCGTAAATCGCCAGTGACATTGCCCACTCGCACATGCAAATGAGTGACAACGCGTGTGTATAGTATATAAGATGTGTTTTTGCCGTTGAGCCACTACTTCCCGCGCCCTCAAGTGTGGGGTAGAAGCTTGTTGTCGGCGTTGTCGTTTTGCCGCTACTTCCCGAGCTCTCGCCGCCGGTGTAGCTTGCTGTCTGCATTTGCGTTGCGTTTCGCGGGTGCGAGCGCGTTCACGTTCGTTTTCATCCATGGCAGAAAGAGAATGTGTTGTATGAAACGCGCAATAAGCGCGTTCTCTTAATCGTCATCAGCGTCATCATCGTGGCGTATAGTGGGTACCTTGCATGTGCTGTGACGAGAGCATGGACAATGCACAACAACGGACAAGCCTAGACCCTACGGGGCTTACCCTGAAAAAAAAAAAGACGTTACTTGTCAGCCAAGAAATTACAGAAGCAGCCGAGCTGTTCACGGGTATCGCTGAGGGAGCTCTCACCATGTAAAGGTAGAGCATGTATTTTAGTACTGTGCTGAAAATTTGAATTAGGGTATTCGGTACAGTGAGACGATAAAAATATTTTATTGACTTAATCAAGAATAATTGAAATGTTACTGCTATTATTTTGTCTTGACGCAGAAGTGAGCACAGTTTTTATATTTTTGACTACCACGAACATAGGCGTACGCAGGGTTCCCCTTGAGGGGGGGAGGGAGGCGAATGTTTATCGTAGCGCCCCACTTCTACCAACACAAAGTATGAGGCAGACATTGCGTCCTTTCTTGTCATTAGGGGAGGCGCCCCTCCCCCCCCTGTTGCTTCCCCCGTGCGCACGCCCATGACCATGAACATGCGCATCTCAAGTTGCAAATAACTAGTTGCTTACAATGCGAATAATTTGGGCCGGAAAGGGCCAAGTGCGAGTGCTTCTGGGATCACATAAATGGACAATAAACAGAAAGAACATTTTCCCTCGTATTAGTGAATATTTCACGATATCTAAAACAACATGCTTGATACGCGAGAAAACGCCGGTGGTGACACCACTTTGAAGTTTCCGCATGGGTCGCTGTGGCGTCAAAAATTTTGGTGGCATATACTTGCGCCTACGTAGTTCCTAAACGGTAAAAATAAAGTACATTGTCATCTGACAGAGCCAGATTTATTGTAATAAGTTACAGAAGATTGCGGAGCCAATGGTGCCAAAATAAAAAAAGAAATCATGAAGTCACCATCGGAGGTTTGTGCGCGAAATGTAATACTTTTGACATTGGATTGCTTATGCAATAATAAAGCTATGGCGGTCAAGTTAACGCCCCTGGAGTTTTGAGAGTACAAAGACTCAACTATTTTATTGTTTCCCTTTGGTGTTCTTTTATTGTGTGCCCCCCGTACCTTCTACAACCACCAACTAGATTAGTTTACGAACCAAAGAAAATCGAAACCCAGCTGCTCACCTGTGACGGCGCAGTAGGAAGTTGAGGAGCAGGGAAACCCGGAGGGTATCGGTCTCTTCAGGCGCGTTGATCTCGGACCAGACGTATCCGGTGAAGGTAAACTCGGACCACAAGTGCTCCTTCAGTTCGAAGAAGCCCTTGGCAAGCAGTTTATTCCACGGTTCCTGCTCGGCTCTTAGCCAGCACGGACGATCGGGTTCCCACGTGCACGGGCGTGCGTAGCCGACGTCCTCACTCTTCGGCTCATCCTCTTCTTCGGGTTCCGCCACACGTGCGGTACTCTTGCGGCCACGACCTTTTCCGGAACCTGCGAGATAGAGCGAAATAAAATTATGGAAAAGCTCCCAAAACTAACCTTCCATTTTGCAACCCTAGGCTAAGGAGAGAGGAAAGGGAAATAACGAGGAAAAGGAAAGCGAAATGCAGGCGAGCGAAAAGAAGAAGTGTGCTGGGAGAGTACTATAACCTGTCCGATAGGTCACTGCCCACAAAGTTAAACAAACTCGGAGGGTCTTAGATATTCACGTAAGACGACTGGAAGGCGAAAGCCATAGTGATGCAGAACTCTCGGAAAATTGTCTACCGATAACGTCGATAGTTTCTTTAGAACTATCGATAGTGTATAGAAACCATCGATAGTACTACTATCGATACTATTATCGATAGTGGAATTGATAGTAATGTCAGTAGTAGTAATGTTGGTAGCATTACTACCAACATTACCATCAATAGTATCAATAGTGCTTTCAATAACTCTGCTGTTGGCGGCCGGGGCGAAATTTTTTGGCGAAATAAGTATTCCAGCAGTGAAAATGCGGCAATATTTCAATCAATAATTGATATTGAAAAGTAAACACTTGCACCTCACACTTAAACCTATTTCTTGACATTTTGATCTCGAAATTACAAAAAGCGATATAAATTTGAAGCCGCACAGTACCGTCAATTGTCAATCGTTTCCTGTACACCTGAATAATTCAACTTTATTGTCATGTGACACCCAAAAGTCATGGTGAAGGAGCGCAAGCGTGTCAACATTCGTGCGCTTCCGACTGCTCCTCGAACTCCACAAACTCGGGGAATCAAGTTAATGCTGCAATGAATTCGCGCGGTTTATTTTATACTAACTGTCGTCCCTATTGAAAATTTGCCCAATGATGACATAGCCGAGGAGATGCATCTCCCCGTCCCGTCGTGGGTGCGGCCCGCCGATGTCGCCCCCTAAGGGGGGGAGTGAGCGTCCCCTCCGGATCGAAATAAAGTTCTTTGCCCGCCTGCCTGGTGAAATCCACCACCCACCATCTTGGTGGATTACGGTACTGGGTAATGGTGGACGGACGGTGGTAGCGTTATAGATGGTTTCTTTTACCATCGATAGTTCGATAGTACAGAACTATCGATAGTATCGATAGTGCCATCGATAGTTCTGCATCACTAGAAATCCACCTCTTAATTCTCAGTCAATGTGTCGATATTTTCACGTGTCTCTCCGAAAGCTGTGTCCACCTAACGAGGCCTCCAGGAACGGAGGCATTGCAAGGTACCTGCACCTCACGTGTTTTTGCCAACGTGAGAACGTGGTAATGTAGTGGTGTCCTAATATTATGCGAAGCCAATTATGACGCTGCAAATTTGGTGGTCTGTGACGTCACATGGTGGCATTGGTATTTATCAGTCCTTAAATGACTTCCGGGGCGTATAAAGTTTTCGTTGGCATTCTAGATCAGACTGCTCCGACAGGGTCCCCTCCGACAGGTCGCTTCGACAGGTCGCTCCGAAGGGACTGCTCCGAAAGGGTCCCTGTCCGACAGGGGCATCTAGCGGAATTCTGTGCATGCTGTAGCAAACACGGTGACAAAGAACGTGTCCTCTGGTTTCTTCGCTGCCGCAACACTTACGAGCAGCGCTGTCTTCCATGCAAGATCGGAAGGTAAAAGATTGTAAAATACCAAGCCACAGTCGGCGAAGCACAGTTGTCCAAAGTCTGGAGATTCCGGATGGTGACCGAAGTCGAGGAGGCTGGTCCAGTCGGTGCAGTCGTGCGCGCTGTAAAATTGCGCGTGTTTCCCTAGGATTTTACACTTGTCACAACCTAAACATAAATGTAGGCTCTACCAACATCCACAGCTCTGCCGCCCAGAAAGAATCCGAATTGATGGCTCATCCAATTGAGTTTGCTCATTTCCGTGGCATGTAGCACGTTTTAGGGTTATAGATCTTTCTCATGCACAGAAGTTAGTGTAATTTTTACGTAAAACTTTTATAAATCTTGCGTATAAAACTAAAACATTACGGCAAATGTCATGAGATATTCGGACTTCGCTCTGAGGCAAACGTCATGTTTTAGTAGAGAGCATGAACTCGTAATTCTTTATTTACTTAATTTATATATTGGCCGAGAAAACGTATTTACGTTATCAGACTGAAGCGACCTACCACGAGCGCAAATGAATGGCAACTGCTCCGCGGTTCCGTGGCCTGAGATTTCACCAATGCTTAGGTTGTAACCGAAAACTAACTGAGTGTAACCGACTTCTGAAGCGGGGGCACATCGTTGACCTTTCGGCAAAAGCCTTAGATATCTCATCAAACGCGAAAATCGACCATCAGGGGCGTCAACACGAGTGATTATAATTGTTTTCAAGCAATGACGTTAGCATTATAGCGTAATAAGTCAGTATGCCGTCCTAAGATCTCAACTTGGCGTCATCATAGTGTCACCTAGGTGGCTGCGAGATGGCCGACGCCCAGACAGGCAGAAACGAACGGCGCCGGCAATAAGCTTAAGGAAATTAAGGAGAGCCTATGCGGGGAACTTTTGCCCGAAAGTAACGAAAGAAATTAGTTGAGGATGGTAGACCACCTCGTGGCCAAACGGTGGTCGTCAGACTGCCTCGGGGCGCATGCGGCAATTCCCTATCTCGTCCTAACGTACCGTTCGGTCTTCAGGCTGGAGAACGGCTGCGTTTGCCGAGAAGCAAGAACGGTGTTGAAGCGGATAAAGCAGCCGATAAGACATTACAGTCGCCCTTCCTTCAAACGCATGCGGAGGTATGACATCGTCACTTGGTGGAATGTGAGCCCATCACGGAGGCAGCTTCAGGCGAGGAGCAGAAAGCATGCAATGCCCCCTATGTCCGAGGCTACGCAAGACCACGTTAGGTGCAGAAATCTTTCGGAGGGCGCGGGAATGCGTGCATCGACTGAGAAGAAAACAAGTTACACCACCTCCCACTAAAGGGAACCATGTGGGGATGCGAAGCAGCGCTGGTGTTCACTTGTGTTTCCGTTTGTTGTTTCCATTTGTATCTTTCCGTGTATGTTTGATTTGTGTGTGGAGTTGTGTATCAGCGGTGCTGCTTACGCTGCTTGCGCTGCTCTCACAGCTTACATTACCGATGCCGCTACAACTGGCGCCAACGTTGACATCCATAGCACCGTTGCGAAGGAGAGTGCAACGGAGCGAGCACGTGTCGCATTATATCCTCCTGAGATCCGGCAATGGGAAATTTGTCCAACATATTGGACATTGTAACACAGTGCACCACGGCTTTCAAAACGCTTGCCTCCACCCGGAAAACGTTTTCTCGGCTGCTTGTGGGACCCGTGCTGCCATCTAGTGAATTTGGTCAAAGTCGGTGTGTTTCCGCCTCTCAGCGGCACTTAAAAATAGCGGGATTGAGCAGGAACGACTTTGCCGGCTGCCGCCTAAGAAATAAGTGGATTTATATTCATTTTTGGATGTCTTAAAGCCCAATTAAGCATTTGTTTGTGTTCGTAGGAGATTGAAGCACCCAAATAAATTCATATTTGAGCAAAAAATGTAATTTTCTTGCATGCGTCGCGTATTTGACAATGTCCAATATAATGGACATTGGGTCTCAATGACAACAAAATCACGACAGTACGCTCGTGCGCTCTCTTGGCGCTCTACAAAGAGTAAAACGTTTTTCACTGCAGTTCTCTCCTTATTGCTTTTAAACTTCACGTATTTTCCCTCGTAGTTAATAGGCCTCGTGTGAGTGATGCCACGGCTGAGAAAATCTTAGAGAATCTTGGTTTGGAACCAGCAAATAAAAGTATATTGTGTTGCAAGACGTCTTTTTTCGTTCACTGGCCTCAACTACTCCCTACTCTCCATTACCCAAAAAAGTCCCCATAGAGTCCCAATGTCCAACATATTGGACAACGTGCTGCGGCCAAGTAACATCATATATTGAAAAACTACGTGACACTTTTCACCTCTGCACTCAGAAAAAGCAGTTCTGAAAGTTTAACAAAAATCCATGACCCAAAATTCACTCTGGGTCTCAGGAGGATATACGAGCGCACGCCGCAGTAATACGAGCACACAACTGCGCCGGAGAGAGAGAGAGACGGGAGAGGAGAAACAAAGCGGAGGCAGCGCTCACGCCACCTCCTCCACTCCACCTCCTCACGCTCACGCGAGGGGAGCGAGGACAGTTGGCGCATGCGCAGTAAGGGTGGTCAGGCCGCACACCGTCGGATTGAACTACGCTCTAAGCTGCTTCGCATCTAATAAGCAGATGGTTTTCGCCTTCGAGTCGTCTTAGGCAATGCATAAAGGCCCTGTTGGTTTTTTTTTTCCTGTTCCCTGATTAACGGGTTTAATCTAAAGCTCACGCGTGATATCGCTCGGCTCAGTCCACTGTCCTAATCAGATTCCGTGCACGACACGAGTGGCCGAGCGCAATATGGAACTTACGCGAGTACGCATGTAATATATGCCGGCTTATAGTGATTAGAAAGGCAGTGCTCGGGCGTATGCAAACTGAACGAGAATAGAAGGCATGCGCTTCTCGTTCCTTCTGCATTCATGCTCAGCGCTGCCTTTTTGTCATTACAAACACAGACCAATTCGCCCGCCTACCCGTTTTTTTTTTTTTTTTCTGCATATGCGGGCACACTTCACTCGCACAGCAGATTCTCGCCGGTCGGCGTGCGCAGTCGCGGCTATCATACTGCGATTCGTTTACCTTTGCTGGGCTCTCGTTAGTCCAAGAAAGGCTTGAATGTTTACGAATTTGACGGCGGAGTTCCGCGGCAGCAGAACCACGTGACCTCTGGTGGCGCTGCTTCCGCGTACACGTACCGGAGAATCCCAAACGGGTCGTACACATTAGAATTTTGATTGCTTCTAGGGTGAGAGCCAACTTTGGTGAGGAAGCAGTGATTCACCTAGATGAGGCCACCGCGATAGCATTCTGTATGTCCTTCTGGCATGCTAGCCACCAGTGTTCGCTATACATAGATTGTGACGTAACCAAAGCAGCAGCCCTTATGCTTGCACGGCCGAAAGGCCACTGGGGTCAAGATTACGCATGAATCTAAACGTGAGTGCGAAATAAATAATGTAGTCTATATGACGCGTGAGTGGAAGAATACTGGACACATATGGGAGATATGTGAAATGCATAGATTTGTGCACGGGTGTAATGAGTACAGTTAAATACGCTAATTACCTCATTTGTTAATAGCAGTGAGGTGAAGTAATAACTGGGAAATTTGTAGATGCGGACGATGTCATCGCATATTCATTTATCGATTACTCAGATAGTGCTTTTGGAGGCCTTTGTGAGCATGACTTTCGAGCGCTGACCTCGTTCAGGCGCTCGATTAGCGCGGCAAACCACGTGCGCGAAGAAGGTCCGCTGACATGTTTAGCGGTTCCTTGTATTGGCACGTAAGCTAAACCATAACTATTGTGCCGAAGTTCTTCCTGGACCAGTATGAACGCCGACTAGATCATTGATGCCGTCACTACTCACTCTGCAATACAAACTAAGTCCAGCAGCCCTAAGGCATGCGCTCACTTTAGGTAAATACAAAAAAATTATGATATCACATCACATCTCCCAACGCATCAAGAATGATGCGACGGGATGTCGTTTGACTGTAGCGCATTAACTTTCCCTCGGCTTGGATCAGCATATCCGAGTACTAGATTGACTCATCAATCAAGTATTCTGATCAGCCACTTCACCCCGCTAAACGGATTTCCCCTCTTACCATGTTCTAAAGACACCTCCATGTGTTCGACACACGTCAGCGCATATTTTAGAATACATCTGAAATCTAAGTTCAAGGATCACCGCCGGCTTACGCACACGCTTAGGGTCAGATTGGAACACCAAGAAACAGCGGTAGAGCTTGCGGGTGCGCTTACCGATCGTTTCTGCGAGGCAGTTCTTAGCGACTCGCAATCCACAGTTCATAATTACACGTGGGGGGCGCATTTCCCCCCGAAGCTCTCCAGATACTAAGGAAAGGTGGTCGACAGCAGTTGAATAGCACAGCGATCCTTTGGTTCCAAGCACACGTCACCCCCCCAACCGACGAGAGTCCCCGCTAACTCGAACGAAGTGGCACACCGCTATGCGCGAGAAATCACCTGCCACACAGAGTCACAGACCGCCTCGTCGAGTTCGGACCTTCTGGTTCAAAACACGCGAGAACACTAACTAAAGTACAACGACATCACCAAGCACTATCACTTAAGCACGAGGATATGGCCCCCAACCTCGCCCCAAGCTGAAACTACGCCAGCCAGTCGTCAAGCGACAGCTGCAGACACACCTTTCCCAGTCCGGTACGATTGCGGCACATTCTCCCTGTTCAATACCCGAATGCTATTCGCAAAATATGTCAGGCAAATAAAGCGACGCTCTCGCACATCTTGTACGAGTGTCCTGTCATGGCGGATAAAATGGCAGTAGCTCCGTAGGCTCTTGTGTCGAAGACGGCCGCCGCTCTGCGCAGCTCCAACTTCAAGACAAGAGTCCAGCGGGCTCGAGAGGCGGTGACTAAGCAAGACCTCAAAGTCACCTCATGGGAGACCGGAGCCGGGGTTGTTTAACATCACCAGATTTTCAATAAAGTTGGTTCCGTCCATCCATTCCGCCGAAGCAGCAGGAATGGAACGCGGAAAAACTATTTAGGCCCTTCGGGGCGTGAAGTCGCACAATTAAATATACGAACAGCGCATAAGGACAAAGACGGAAGAAGAAAACAACACACAGCGCTGACTTTCAACAAGTCAGCGCACGTATCGGGCCGCTACAACGTCTGGAAAAACACGTCTAGTGCATTCGAGACGTCGCGGGCCGTTGGATTGCCCATAGATGTGCTTCAAAATACGTCCCACTTAGACAATGTAACGTCTTCGTCTCTCCGGCCCAGTGTACAAAAGAAAAAGCTGGATATTCCTGCCGCGTTTAAAATAATGCTCTAGCAGTAGGAGGAATGCCTAGCTTTTGCTTACGTCTCATGGGCCTTGAACATTTCTCGCATTACGGCGCATCGCCAGAAGTAGGAGCAAGTGTTGCAATGGAGTTGTCAGCAGAAAGACAGATAAACAAGATATTTACCGGACTTGCCGCCACGCTTCTTGGAGCCGCGGGATGTGGACGGAGTGGCACGCGATCCTGATGCAGCTTCAGCTCTGACGGAAGGTCTCGCCCTGGCGCCTCCCAGGGCACGGCGAAAGTGACCGGTAAAGATCGCGGAGATTTCGGCTACCGTTGGATTGGTCAGTCTGCATAACCTCTGGAGCGAGGTCATGTACTCGGTGCTGAGAATGTCGGAGTCACGACCCGCTTCGGACGGGCCCGCCATTTTCTGTAAGGAGAAAAGAACACATAGTTACTGCAGTAACCATAGAAGACATAGTTACTGCAGACAACTAGAAGACTGCATAACCCTCGAACACAAGCGGTGACTTGGTGGGAGTTGGTATTGATCTGCAATAAATCGGCACTGGCTCGCCCAAATTGCCACTCGTGTCAGCCTCTGTAGGTGTCTCGTGAAACGGCAACTTTGGCGTAGCACGAACGATTAAAAGAAGTATTTTTAATTGGGTGGCTGCATAGGAACGATTATGTGTTCGATAATAACATACTAGAAGTCGGACATGTTTCACTATTCGGCATTCCGGCGACTAACACCACGATCGCACGACACGACAACTTGCTGAGGCTTTCCACATTAACACGATTGCATCTATGTGCGTTAGTCATCCTTCTTTGGCCATATCGGAAAAGGAAGTGATACTACTCAAGGAAAGGGAGTAGCCGGGGGGGGTGGGGGGGGGGGAGGTGTGTTTCTGTTCGGGTTTTTGGCTCTTTGCCTTGCCCACTATGCGCATGCGCGGGAATTAGTCGAGCGTCAAGTTTAGATTTATATTTTTTGTTCAAGCACTAAAGCTTTCAGTTGTGAGGAAAAAAAAAGCAAGAGCTTGTGGTGTTCTCTTTCTTGTCTTCGTCTTTTTTTGCGCTACGATTACGCCATTATGAATCAGTACCAACTAGCTCGCCTTTCCATTTGGCTTGACTAACAAGAGCTCTCGAAGTTCTTACGCTGTAAGGGAGGTGGGCAATCCTGGACACTCTTTCGGCCGGTTGACAGTTGAAAGACCGAGGCACGGGGCATTTATTGTTCTAGAGAGGATATACGAAGGTCAGCACGCTGGTCTAGAACGCCGCAGCGTCGCGCTTTGGGCTGCACGGGCGACATCTACAGACAACACGTGCTTTGTGATAGGCCACATGTGAACATGCGTGCCTCTTATGACGAGTGCATTTCATTTTCTTTACTTGCTTACCTCTGCGAGCCAAACAACTGTTTTGGTGGTCACAAGGACTGTCGATGGCGTAGAACCGAAGAAAAGGAAAGAAAACGTGCGATGTTTGTTCCAAGTCTGCCGGAATGATCCACCGACCGAGAATAATCTTGCAGCATGGCTGAATCGGGTGTAAAGCCGGGCAAATCCGCGCTATATATTTTGAGCGCAGCTCCTAAGCACCCGTTTTTGCGTTGAACGGCTTCGCCATCGGTGGCGTAAAGAGTAGACATGAAAAAATAAAATGAGAAAAATATACCCAGGATAGAATGGCATTTGAACCCGGGCCCTCAGCGTGGCAGTCGAGTATTCTATCACAGAACCACGCTGGTGCTTGAAAGACGTTCGGAAAACGACTCTATATAGGAGTCATGTTGGGCAATGAATCGCGTTATCCTATGTAATATAATGTGGCTGAAGAGTAAAATAACTAGTCATCACACAATGCCAATTGGTCAACGGGTGTGTGGTTTAACGCTTCCTAACCGCTACAAAGTGCTCAGCCATAATTCATCATCAGCCACATGCAACATCAACGAAGTACACATAATACCTTACAGATGTCTAGCAGGTGCCTCGCTTACCCGTAGAAAGAAAAATAATGGCGTAGTGGGTGCAGCCCTACATCACTAAAATTAGGATTTATGGTGATAACTTGCGGAAAGCCAAAACTTTAAACACAGTTGGCCTTGCCCGAACACGAAGCTCCGTTCTCAGAATTTGCGTTAGGAGGTATCGTAATCGTCGGTTTCTGTAGCGCTACACCAGTGACAGCGCTTTTGACGGCAAAAAAGAGTGGAAGATGCGGCGATAACAAATGCAAGGCAAGCGATTGATTGGGGACCGCGCAAGGTCGGATGTGGTGTATCACAAAACACGTCTCATCTGTAAGTGTTGCAACTGCAGTCCCGAGTGCGACGCTCCCGGGTTCTAGACAAGCGTGCTGGTCTCTGCACATTTTGTGAACAGTTGCTCAACCATGTTTCCCTCCTGTCAGCTTCCTAATAATGCTACGTGTGAGGCGGCTAACGTGCCTTTTTGTCCATGCTTTCTACGTCGGCCTCAGTGAAAAAAACGTTGTTCCGTCGGACCATGCTACATGGTTCTCGATTACGCAACCACTGCGTTAGTTCATTATGGAAAAGATTTGAGCGCAAGAAAGAACGGGACTACATAAGCACCCGTGTAGTAGTCTTCTTGTCTTGTGTCCCGTCCTTTTTTGCGCTCAAATCTTTTCCACTGCTCGCTAGTAGTGCCACAGTCTATGCGGCTTTTCTTCTGCGTAATGTGACCCTGGAACACACCGCGCCCGCTGCTCACAAATCGCGGGCGGTACTTTTGAGTAATCATCGATCGTATTTTTCCTCTGGTGTTCTAGTGAGCGTCAAGACATTTGATCACAAAAAGGCCTCACTAAAAAACCACACCTAACCTTTACTGACATGTGACGGAAGTACTCACCGCCAAGCGACCAAAACTGACTCCGCTTTGGTATAGGGGGTATGCACTGAGCCTTGATCCGCAAGGGGGGCAACACCATCGCCGCGCCATTTTGAAGGTCCCTTCGCGCGCAGTCTTGCTGTCGTCCTTCGGCGTGCACGGGGTGTTCCGGAGGTCTCTAGACATCCAAGTTGATGTACGGATATGGCCAATATCACGTATCGTTGGAATAGGATGAATTTTGCTAGCATGTGTATTTGGTGCGGTTTTATGTCCCAAAACCATTATTATTATTATTATTATTATTATTATTATTATTATTATTATTATTATTATTATTATTATTATTATTATGAGAGACACCGTAGTAGAGGGCTTTGGAAATTTCGACAAAGCCAGTCTTATTTTACGTGCACCTAAACCGACGTACACCGGTCTCGAGCATGCCGCCTCCACCAAAATGCGGCCACTGAGGCTGGGATTCGATCCCACGGCCTTCGCGTGAGCAGTTAATCAGAACTGCTAGACCACCGCAGCGGCTTCTAAAGTTTGGCTATATGGGATCGCGAGTATGCCATCTGCATTGTTGTAGCGTAGGCAGAAACGGCAAATTTTCAAAAAGCACATCATTTTGTTTCTCCAAATTCTGCAGTGTGCTTTTTGTTTGCGCTGCCATGAAGTAGGAGATCGAACTAGGTCATCTCAAATATCAGGTTATAAATAACCAAATCATCGCAGAATACACAGCCCCTATGTGGAACTGTATCATACAGTGATGGAACGAATGTTGGGGGGTGCATTCGCACTCGTTTAATTAATGGTGCGTGCGCGATTGATGTATTGGACACAAGGTCTGACACGACAACGGCTGTGACATAGAACGAAATTGTGGTGCACAACTGAGGCATGTGTAGCGCAGGTGCGAACATGTATATCCATATTGCCACACAGTACACAACATGAAATGCTCATAGGCAAGCACGTCGTCTGCGTGACTTTACTTGTGAACAAATATTAGCGAAAATCATGTAAAGGGGAAGAAAATAGAACTATCGCAATGATTATCGCATTATTCTAAGAAAATGCGTGACTTGTATTGACCTGAGAGGTATTTTGACGTCCAGTACAAATCTAGAGTGCTGTATGTTAAAGGCTGTAAGAACATCTAGACTATCCTTATAGGCAGAAAACACCCACTATGGTAAAGTTTTGTAATTATTGACTAAGACATAGCAGTGCATCCGGCCTGAAATTTCCGGCTGGACATGCTACATATTAAATGGGAGTTAAAAAACTCGGTAGAGAAATTTCCTGCAGTGCGAAAAAATAAAGGATTTTTCTTTCCGCGCTACACTCAGAAAAAATTGAGAGAACGTTGAAGTTGCAGAACTTGATCAAACAATTATCAGTAAAACTACTTGTGTGACACCTGCGCAACAAAGTAAATGGCTGAAATAGTTAAGGAGATTGGTATGCTGGAGAAAATGCCTTGAACGCTGGACATGGATTAGTGAAGCATGGAGCCACTGAACTCCCTTCTGACGTTCAGGATAGTAGTCAGTAATTGAGTTATCACTGCAGCAAACTGCTGCGACGCATTGACAAGCACCGAAGAGCGCACAGAAGATATTCTAAGCGCGGATACAGCTTTATAATGGGTGGCTGCATTAGGCACTCTCGCCAAGCAACGGTTATACGAATGCTGTTTACGTAGCAAGAAAAATGATTCGCCGGAAGACATTAGCACAAAGCATTCCACGCAAAAAAAAGAAAACATTGTCGAAAGGGCAGCCACCTCCCCCCCACCCTCTCATCTTATGGAGAGGGACTCAACCACACAATACTATAGTAGAACAGCAGCGCCAAAAAGATGGCATGCAGAAAGGCTACTGACCACGGCGACCAATAACAACCAGACGTCATCGGAGTTAGCGCCGCACATATGGTTAGTCAGCACTGTGGTCTCTGCCTTTTTTCTGCCTTTATAGCGCTGTTTTTACTTGTAATCATGAATCAACTAGCCCAAATGCGTACGCTGCTGCAGCTTAACAACACATCCCCGCGTTAGTGAAGCACCCCCCCGTCCTCCTCCAAACCTCGAAAGGTGTGGATGAACCCGTGCGAGAAGCCGTTCATATGAGCTAGGGTCTTGCAAGCAGGTGCAGTCTCTCCACGTGGCTGGAAGCCCAAGGCTATGTGAAGCGATATTTCTGAGAATCTACACACCATATCGGCGTATGGGTTTTCGAGTATCGTGCAGATGAACTACAGTCAGTTATTTCGAAATGGGAGAGCTGTAGAGTGCAGGGTTATACGATCAACTGAATAAAAGTGGCTGCAAAAAGTAATTCGATAAGAATCATCGGCTCTCGTGAGCAAAAGCTTGTCATCGTTGCTTGTGGCACACATGAATCGCACCTGTTCGTCATACATTCTCAGTTCGCACGATGACAACGCCCAACCTAATATTTTCTAACAAGTCGAGCAATACATGCGACGATCCCGGATGGCATAGCTTAATTGAACGTTGCCGACATGCGTTTGCTCTGCAGATCGTACGTTACACCGTACGAATTATTCTACGACGCATACATGTTCACTTATTACGCGCGACTCTGCCTAAAGTTAAACACTCGCTAAATGCATCAAGATATGTCGACTAGGCAGGTGACATTTCTTTTGCGCTGCGCATTTCAAATTAAATATTCCAAACAAACAAATTGCTCGACCTGCGATATGCATGATTACCTCGCTTATCACTTGAGTAAAATTCGTTGCCGTGGTCTGTGGCCGGTGTCTAAGGAACACATGGTAAGCCACCGAGAACGGAGGGGCCTAAAAATCAGTACAGAAACGCAATATCGGGCGCATATTCTGCAAAAGCTATAGTAGAAGCCTGCAAGGCGGGAAATATCCCCTGCAGTATGGTGCGCGTTTGGGCTGGTTGATTCACGATTACGAGTACAAAAACAGCACTAACAAGACAGGACGAAGAAAGGCCACAAGCCGCGGCGCTCGCTAACAACCAAATGTAACAGCAAAAGTTTGTTAGTGACATTTCGACGGAAGTGACTAACAGAAATCTGGTTCTTAATAATACACGAGTTTCACGTGCCATAACGACGATACGATTGTGAGGCACGCTGTAGTGGAGGGCTTCGGAAATTTCGATCATCTGGAGTTCTGTTATTGTGCACTGACAGCGCACGGGCCTCTAGCATTTCACCTCCATCGAAATGCGACCGCCGTGGCCGGGAGCAGTAATCTGTTAGCACCATGGCTCTTGTGCCGTTACTTCGTCCCATCTTCTTAGAGCTGCTTTCCCATTCGAAATCTTTCCGTGGAGTCTAGCATGTCTGTACATGGGCGTGCAATTGAGAAGCGCTTATGGGATGACTCCAGACGCCCGATAGAAATGGTGGATTTGAATTATCGCGGTACTTCGGCTTCTGCTCGACAAAGAGAACCACTCTCGCTTCGAGGGACTCGGCGAGTGACTACGCTCGCAGATGCTCCGGCAACCACCGTTCACAAAGACCCGCGAAATCTATGGCGGTGAAGCCGCATGGCCACACTGCGTGGCACAATTAACGCATCTCCGACATGCGTCTTCTAAGCATTACCTCGACATCGACACGCGTTACCACAAGCTAGCAGCTGTTACCATAAAGCCTCATTCACACATGCGACTAGCACCAACCGCGCGAAATCTTGCAACTGGCAAACAAGCAGCGACTCAACGCGATCCGATGTTCACGCCTGCTACTGCGACCTAGCCGTTGCAACACCCCTAGTCACGTCACCTGGAACCACCATTGTTGTGAAATAAGTTGGCATCATGTCACTGGGCATCCGATTGATTCAGAGGCTGACCACTGCAGCTTCGCCCAGACATCTAAAAAATCGAACTGCGAATGGCTGGGAAGGGACATCGCCTTAAAAAAAAATGCCCTTTGTGGCCCACTTAATTGTGCTACGGGGATTACTCAATGGTGGAAACAATGCCTAATTGCTTTTCTACTCGGAAACCTGCGCGCCGCTTATGTGAAACAATTAGCGTGGAACGAGTGCGATGGCCGTTTGCTTGCCCTACCTCGAAAGCACTATTTACGTTAGAGTAGTGCTACTAACACGTCAAGAAAAAAACAGCGCGAATATTTTTTTTTTTCGTTCGATAAATTCCTACTCTGCTGCTTCGCTGTGCCGTAGATCCTCAAGAAAGCAATACTTACCTTGGGAAGGTAGCGATGCGCTGCCTCCTTGACTAAATAGGTGCACCGAAAGCGTCCAGTGCCGGCGGCTGACAACTACAGCACTAACACACGCCCACTGCTGCTGAGAAAGTATAAACGTCCGGGCGCTACGATCGTCACGGCTGACGTCACCACAGCTTTACAAATGTTATCCCGTCCGCGATACCTCGGTGTTATGCCAAACTGAGAGTGCGCAACATTAACCGTGAAAGGCCTTATTTTTTTTTCTTTTTTTTTTTTTGGGGGGGGGGGGGGGGTATGACACATTTCGGCGACTTCGCGAATCGAGAGTTAAGCCATCACCCCAAGACAACACAGCGTTCCATCGTTCCGACTACTGACATCATAAAGCCACCATATCAAGAATCGATAGAAGAAATTTTACACGTCAGTGAAACGTAGCAGGTTCACGCCACGTACAAGCGCTCTTTTACGTCACAGCTACAAGCTTTGCCATATGTTCCCTATCTTGTTTTCAGTAAAGTGTTTTCAGTAAGCGCCTAATCCACCGTGATTGGTCCGCAGCTGAGATGCTGTGGAGCTGAGATCTAGGGTGCCGCTTAAATTACCGGCCATTTTCTCCAGGGGACGAAGCGGAGGCGCACATATTTGCTCACATTTAGCCTCTAGTTAAAAAAAACAGAAGAAAACGTGTATCGGAGTCCCGTACGACGGCGTGTCTAAAATCATATTGTTACGATTATATTTACAACTTGCTTACAGGGGAAATACTCCTGCAGTCAATATGGAGGTTGTTGTTCCCCACCTGAGCACAATAACGACACGTTCGTCTCCTTCCATAACTTGATACTGGTGATAGCTGTGACACCGCGATATTATTGTGATGTTGACGCGTAAAGCCCGGGAACTTATTCGTTAATATAACGCCTCGTTCATCTGACTGTACTTTTGATCTTGCGGTGGCATCAAAGATCAATATTTACATATTGTGCACAGTTCACGTTCTTTTTCTTTTCCTGTCTTCATCACTACGGCTTTTTCGTTTTCACTTAGGCTGCGCGAAGTGTTTCCACAATAACCTTGTTTACTAATTCTGACCGTGGTTCTTCACTCTTCTAATTGGTTCATGCATTGTGTACACTGTGTGCTTTCGTTTGAACTCTGTGAAGCTGCCCTGTGCATGAGGTGGCCAGGTTCCCCTCAAGCTGCTCATTGCAGCTTTTTTGTCTGGTCATCCTCGCAACCTTGTTGTGGAATAAACTCAAGTCTATATACAACAGGCTTAGTTTTTTTTTTTCCGAGGGGGCAAGACGATTATGAAATACAGCGGGCTTCGTTTAGACTGATCGCCGACAGTTGTCAACGGACAGCTTGCGTCGCAATGGCTCAGCGCATTCAAGTAACTGGAGGCAGCGAGGGTGCGCATGCGCTCAACTTATGAGACAGGCTTGCGGTAGTGCCCACCACAGAGTTTCCTAAAATTAACTAGAGAGGACTCTGGCACTGTGATAGTTCAGCCACCAAGGGAATCATGGGTAGTACACAAATTTGCCTAGTCTTCGTGCTTGTGGCTTCGAACGCGCTTGTGGCTTTGTTTATTCCGGTGTTTTGGTTTTGTTTCGAATAAAAGAACGGACCGTTGTGAACTTCGTGACCATATTTGAATCGGTGAGCCTAATAAGGTCAAGGTGGTGAAGCGTAACTGCTAAACCTTTGCTGAACTTCGTCTTGCGGCAAAGCGGAGTCAGGACACACGGAGCCAAACGGAGCCGAAAGAACGAAGATTAGACAAATCTGCATACTACCCATCATTCCCATGCTTGCTGAAGCGCCGTGCGTTGCAGCTCCCATAGACACTAGCGCCAAAGTTCCCTCTAGTGTATTTCTAGAAAACTCTATGGTTCCCACAAGGGAAGCGCGCTTACGATCTGTTGCGCGCGCTATACGGCCGTGGCGCCTGTCATATATGACGGACTGTCATATATGACAGGAAACAAGTGAACGCTGGCGCACCGCCTTAAACCCCAATTCAACCACTACTCGAATGGCGGCGCGAAAAATAAAGAGGAATAGGTGAAGCTTTCACGCGAACTGTTGCAACTCCCACCACGCGTATGTTTTTACGATGCGCAAAACAAATCACGCAAGTAACATATTGATATGGCAGCGCCTGTTGTAGCGCTGACTCTCCGCAAACAGTGCCGCTTCTTAGAATCATATTTTCCTGAACATTGACCGTATACGTTACACTCAGAAACTCAAGCGAATGGTAAGGCCAGGGTTGCCGTTGGTGGCTACTTTGCGCCAAATTGGCTACTTTTGGACCCCGTTGGCGACGAAAATTTCCAGTTGACGCCATGGCTGTTTTTCAAACTTGTGGTTTAACTTATTCAAAGTGGTTTTATTTATTCATCAATAGTAAAGACTATGTTGATAATACCGCTTCCGTTTATTTCGCTAGAAATTTAGAGATGATATCAAATGACATGGCTACTTTGGCCACTTTTGGCGTGAGTTCTGGCGCCTTTTCATATCCACCCAACGGCAACCCTGAGTAAGGCTGTATTTTGCGCGGAGTTATCGGCAGCACACTGCCGCGCTCTGCTTGGGATAAGCTCGCCAGTAGGCGTGACGCTCAATCCGCTGCAGTTTTCAACGTGAGGGCGTTGAAGAGCTCGCTTCGCAGAAATTCCGGCATCGGTGTCGTTAGTTGTGAGCGAAACATCACCATCATGTCCGTGACCGACAAATTGAAATATTTACACATAAAATGAATAACAAAAATATTTGGTTCGAGTGAGATTCGAACCTAGCCAGTTGACGTAGCAAGGACATGTTCTACCACAGAGCGACGCTATTACTTCAGACTGCTTTGTAAAGAAACGCTATATGAATGTAATAATAATATCTGGGGTTTAACGTCCCAAAACCACCATATGATTATAAGAGACGCCGTAGTGGAGGGCTCCGGAAATTTCGACCATCTGGTGTTCTTTACCGTGCACTGACATCGCACAGTACACGGGCCTCTACCATTTCGCCTCCATCGAAATGCGACCGCCGCGGCCGGGATCGAACCCGCGACCTTCGGGTCAGCAGCCGAGCACCCTAACCGCTATACCACCGCGGCGGACGCTATATGAATGTCATGTAGCAGAAGGAGTCTCCGTAACGCATGTAATATTGCATGGCAGACGTGCAGAATCGCACCAGGCGTCAAAAAACATGTGACTTGAGCCACGATTGGGTGTTTTAATGGTCGGCCCACTGTAAAGTGATCTGAAATTTAATCATCCTAAGCTGCAAAAGCATCTACAAAAGGAGCAGCTGCGTAGGTTCGCGTGTTGCCTGTACATGACGCCTAGTCGGCCCTTCGCTGATTCCAAAAGGAAGAATTATGGCTCAGTCGGCACTGAACAACTGTGCTTGGAGTAGGCATTGAGGACGGTTTTAAACGGCCAATGTTATGCGCAGCTGTTCCTTTCCTTACGGCGCACCAAAAACAGTCGCTAAGCTAGCCATTGATAAGGCGATGTGCATGGGGCCCGATAATCCTATCGCGTTCTACTCTTGAAGACGAAGCGCTTAAGTGTCCTCAAAGTTTTTATCAGCAACCGCGAGGCGGGTGTGCCAACCTCTCGCGGGACCCCGGTGAATTTTCCACTTCGTTTCCGACAGCGGCCGCCGTGAATCGCCGTGCGTCGGGTTCCATAAAACTACTGAAAGTTCACAAAGTAGCGACATTCTCATCCTACACATTGGTTCCACCTCAGTTCTTCTCGCTTTCGCGCTCAGTCATCGATGGTGGCGCCGCCTCCAGTGCTCCAGCGTAGCAGACGACATTTCGCGGAGTTATGCGCCCGCGGCCAGGCGGTGGGCTACAAGCAGTCGCGCTTGTAGTCTGGCTCCGAGCATTTTCATATGCGCCAGAATAATTCTCTTCGGCGGGCTGTAAAAATTTATTAATGGAAATTTTCCATTGTTTTGATAACTATTCAACAATAAAAGTACATTAACTATGGTAACGGTGGCCCCGTGTCGGGAGGTGCTGTTCACGCTACAATTCAGCACGCACCTTTTGCAAAGAGCCCGTATCGACATGTCTTGTCGCGAATCGTTGTAAATGGCACGGTCGAAGCAGAACGGCAACGTCACGGTACACAGCAAACCATCTGCAACATATAAAATCCTCGACGATCTTGCCGGGTGAATGCACAGGGTGTAACAGCTAAGATGCGCGAAGGTTGGCACGAAGAATCTGTGGGAGCCCCTTAGAAGTTTCGGAAGGTAGTTGCTGCTTCAGTACGACCCTTTCTTTTGTACAACGCACGCACGGACACACAGATGGTGGGCACTGGCGCTGATATGTCTTGAACACGTCAACGCCAACGGCAACACGCTGCGGAAATCGCGTGTGTGTCTCCAAGGCTTCCTAACGTTGTCCAGCGACGACCACGCCACGTGGCGACCGCCGCGGTAGCTCAGTTGGTACAGCATCGGACGCGTTACAAGGTCTTTTCCAAATAGGTCGCGAAACTTCGGGCAAAAAGCGGTTCAGAAGCTATTGCCAGCGACATCAGAATGGGGAGTTATGGAAGCTGCGATTGCAGCGTGACTATGTTTGGAGGGAACAAACACTAATAGTTAAAAACCAAGTTTTATCCAAAGGCGAAGCAATCGTTATGTTTTACAAATGACATTTATTTCCCCAACAATGATATGTAGGTGCAATGAGCAAAGAATTCATGACAGTATTTTATTATTACGAGAAACGTTTTTTCTAGGGTCATTTGTGCAAGCCATTATTACTCAGTGCAGCCCTTGCGCTGCATGGAAAGGCGCGCTCGTAGAATTCCTCTGCAACGACACACCCCCTCATGTGTTTTGGTGTTGCGCACTTGCTTACGTTCTCTGAATTATTGTGGTGAAAACTGAAGTTGTGCTGTACGCAAAGTTCTGAGGTGCGTGTCATGACTGGTGAACATCTTGAGTACAGTGTCCAACGGGCAGTGAGACGATGCGGATAAAATTTAACGCCGAGTGCTTGCCTCGGTACGTGCGGAAACATTGTGCTGTGCACGGATGCAGTAGCAACAAACGTATGCCTGGCGACCCATGCCTTCCAGATAAGAAAAAAGTGCAACGGTTCGGAGCACGGTGTTAGAAGTATTATAGCTGGACCAACGGCGCCCCCTAGAAACGATGAACTTCGGTCCTCGTTTTGTGGAGAGGGCGCGAGATGGCGCCACAGTACCCGTGGCCGATGCGAGGAATGGATGGTCGCTTCGGGGCCGCGAACGCCGCTCGAAATAAATAAAAAAAGTCTGCATTCGCTCTATAACGAGCATAAAAATAAATAAGTAAACAAAAGAGACGAACAAATCCTAGATAATGACCACACAGCCGTAGATATCTGTGGAATATGTTCAATTGACCACCTCGATGGTTCGCGATAGGCGGATGCTTTCACATTCGGATATGTGAAATCGTGCCGAATGCGACATGTGAAATGTCGAATGCGACATGTGTGGACATGTGAAATTTAAGCGTATTACAGTGAAGTCGCGTTAAAATGTTGCCACGCGCGTTTCTAATTTTCACAGTTGCTGCATTCGGTTTTCGCCGACAAAGACTGTCAGCAATGCTCAGCGCAAACCGCGCCTCTTTGTTCGAGAAGCTTCCCGATTATTGTAGATCGTTTTGTTAAGATTGCACGCAAGACGCGAACACTCGAGCTTATTCCAGAGCTTGCGCGACAACCAGTGAACCATCCGGCTGTGTAGCTGCCACTCTAGTCATGAAAACTTCACAAAACATGACTGTTCTCAAGCCTTCAACGTCAACTCTGTGGAAAGCCCACGCTCTTGTTGGGAAAGGCACGCTATTACCACGCTGAAAAACTTCCTCGATCAAACTTGTGGCTGACACCGCGACTGGCTTTGTGTCGAATTCTGTGGCGTCAGATCCCACACAGATTCTTTTATCCATCTCGCTGACGACGTCGCACGCCTGCGAGGTCTCGGTTAGCGTAAGTTCTTGAAATCTGGTTGAATTTCCAGTCTCACGTGGCGCCGTTTGATGTCAGGAGGGTATGAACAATCCGCAGGCGCATTCCTTCTTTTTTCTCAGTGAGCACGGCAGACAGAAAACTTCGTCGGCGCGGCGTCTCTAGCCGAAGCCGCCTTTTGTGGGGTACTCACAAGAACGTGGCCTTTGTATACAGCTTCCCACGTCTTCGTTACGTACCTCGGCTCGTGCTTCTCGCAGACATAGTCAGTCGACTGCAGCACGCGCTCCTTGCGCGGAATCGCATTGCGCCATACCTTCACGCGGTCCGCTTCTCGGGGTGCAGCAAAGAGCGTCGTTTTTCAGCGCAGGTCTTGTCGCCAGATTTGCACCGTGGCACAAAATGCTTCTTGCCCATTTCACGTCTTGCTCACACGAATAGCGTAGCCTGTCATCGCACAAAAAGATTGATAACAAGAGCGCAACGTGGTCACAACTGCGTTGGCGTCCGCTCGCCACAAAGGCGCAATCAGGGGCCTGCTCGCCCGGCTCTCGGCCGTCTCGGCCACGTGACCCCTCCTGCCCTCTGGCGGCGCGATGGAGCGGAGGAACCGAAGTTCGACGCAGCGAGCGCACGGCGGAGGCGCTCCGTCGTTCCACCTGTATACTTCTAACACCGGGGTTCGGAGTACTGTGCTCGCTGTACTTTCATGCATAGGTGTTCCTCCGGCCTGGTTTCCTACATGAACACGCAGTGCCTACTATTATTTGTGTTATCGGTGAGCATATCGTTAAGTTATTTATGGCCCTGGAATTCGCATGCCTGTATTCGCATACGTAACGTTAATTTATCGGAGCATAATGCAAAACAAAACGCATGTAGTGTCCGCACACTTTTTGTGCTTATTACCACACTTAGGGTTCACTCTGTGGAGTGTAATAAAATTGAGTTATTGTGACCATCGAATAAAAGTGAAGTGTCATAATCTTGGCGTGACTAGGCGTCATTTCTTCACGTTAAAATTGAAGAAAACAAGTAATGTTCACCTTAAAAAACCTGCGTATATGCGAAGCAAATAAGCAATGCTGAAAATATGAAAGGTACGCTGCTGCTTGCCTTAATCCAGCTGCGGAAGATGTCATGAACGCCAAATAAAATTCCAAGAATAAGTTCCCGAGTGAAACCGAGGCGAATTGAACGGTAGTACACTTGAACATACCTATCTAGTCATGAATCGATATTTGTTTAGCTGGCGTTGACTTGAAGCGCACTCGTCGAGGACTCGCCGGCGATCGCCTTAGCGCGAGTCCTTAGCGATCACGGGCCTACGAAAGCTAATTTGAGATCAAATTTTGTGCTAGTGCCAACAAAACGACGTCACTTTTTTACCAGCTATTGAGTCACATGCGCTTTATTTTTTGGTCAGCCAGAGGTGTTTCTACCTCACACAGATGGCGCTAAGCCCCGTGAGCAGGTGATGAGACGCCATTTTCTGAACGTATGGGCTTCTGTGGAAGCTTCGCTACCAATTACATTTACCTTGCGCGTTATTCGAAGGGCGCAGGTTCAGTCCCTGCCAGCGGCAAGTTATCTTTTCGTCCACTTCTGTTTCTTCACATTCACATTATATTTACTACTAATAAGATCCCTTATACTTTCCTTGGAATCATTGTAAGTTATCATTGGTTTTGCTCCGACCACATGACTTATGTATTTTTTTCGATGCAGTTACGAGCTATGCTGTTGCTCTGTGGTAGATGACCTGCTTGTCACGCACACTGCCTGGGTTCGAGTCTCACTCGAACCGAAGATTGTTATTATTGCAGTTGTATCTTAATTTTTCTGTCATGGACAAGATGCTTTTGCTCTCACAAGCGACGATGTGAACACCGGAATTTTTGCGAGACGGGCTTTTTCACGCTATCGTGCGAAAAGTGATCACCGTAGCCTTTTTACCAATTCCGCTTTAACCTGCTTTGGTTAAGGCTTGGAGGCTCTGAAATAGTAACTTATTGCGATGCGTATTGCTCTTGCCGCATTGCAGCGAGGGTAACGCGGCATATGCAAATTACCGGTGAAACAGCGCTTACGAACCATGCGCAGAGCTGAAGCTGTGGGCACGCTCTGAAAAGCACCAGACCCAGTCTGTCTTTAGTGAAAAAATGCCCCCACCTCTCCGAAGGGAATCGTGAGGAAATGCGAATGCATTTCTTACGCGACACCGACTTCTGCCATCGCCTTGAGAGGCGCCCAGCCAGCGAACGGTCGAGAGTGAGGCGCGAGCGGACGGGAGAGTGGGGCGCAGGGAGGAGAGAGAGAGCGAACGGCGAGAGAAGGAGCGGCGAAGCACTGCACCTACCCTCTCCTACACTCTCTCGCACCACATGCTCCGGTTGCTAGGGGCGAGGATAAGCGCGCGCGCCCGCAGCTGTTGCCATGGGAGAGGGAGTGAGCGGAGAGATAACACCTGCCGGCGCGCGGACACCTCTTCAACCTATCCTCCTCCGCGGACAACGCCGCCTGACATAGCCCGGCTAAGAAATGCATTCGCATTTAACACCCTCGTATGAGGCCTGTGTGATGCAAGCATCTCCGAAGAAGTGCCACTTATTTCAATAAACTGCTACTGCGCGTGTTGTCCGACATTTTAAGAAGCGTGGAGTAGCACGGAGAGGAAACCAGAGACATACTAAAAGAGTAATAGAAAGCAAGAAGTTGGGCGCACTCGACTCCTCCATTTGCGCGGCATTGTTTTTCTGTTCCTAGAGCCATTTGACTGATCTCTTGTGTACCTTGTAGCACCGCATCACAACAAACTTCGCGTACACAAAGGCTCGGTTATTCTAGACAGTACGAGGCTCCCCGCTACGATTTTTCCAAGCTAACGATTCGTCTGCATTTTGCCACGCGCGTTTCTTGCTTTATTTCGACGGATTCGGGTTTCACCAACAAAAACTGTTACCAACACTCGGCGAAGATCGCGTGGCATTCTTTGGCAAGCTTCGAGATCACTTGACATTATTTTGTCAAGATTACTCGCAGGACGAAAACAGTCAAGTTTATTCGAGAGTTTACGCGAGAACCAGTACGCTGGAAGGTTAGATGGCTACTGTATAAAAGATGGCGCGTTTTGCCGATGATAAGATTACTGACAGCCGACCTTGTGTGCGCCGCTATCAGTGTACGGCATGAATTGCTTGTACCATTTTGTTTTCATTTTTCGGGCACAAGTTCGCCCAAATTAAAAGCTTTGTCTTCAACACGCGGACTGCTGCCTTCGTGGAGGTAACGGACCACGTGACAGTGGACACAAACACCAATGGAAATGAAAGCGGTGGACCAGTCTCACGATCTCTTATGCTTTCGCTCAAGACAACTGGAAGGCGAAGTCCTTATTTTTGATCTCAGTCGGTGGTATTGGAGACAGTTTTCTTACATAAACAAGACAACGAATTCAATACATTCAGCACAGTATTGTAGTTATAACTCAAAGTTCCTTCCTTGCACAAGTATACCCTCCATGTTGAGAAGCCAAAATAGACTAAGTTGTTTTCTTTCTTCCTGATGTAGAACTCTTCTTGAATGTTCTCAAGACTGCACTACGAGCCATAAGGCAAAACTGATTTTAAAGGAACTCCAGGAACTTGCGACACACTGTGTATCACAATTTATTGTTGTCATAACGCCAAGAAAAAAAAGGAGCAGCGTGATCAGAAACAATGAACGTGCGTATTACATATATTAGCCATAAGAACATAACCAAAAGTGCCAAAATATAATCGTATTTACAAGCACGTTTCTGTTTAGCGTTATTACCAATCGCCAACTTTTGATTTGGAATCATTGAAAAAATTCACCCTATGCATCACCATCTCTCGAAGAGCCTGCAGTTCAACCAGCAGCACCTGTTCTGCTGATGTAGGAACACTGTTTTCGTCCGGAGAGTCAAGGGTTGACAACATCGCTGAGGCTGAGGTAGCTGCAAACGCGGGCCAGGCATTCGGGGTCTAGGATGTCGATAGTTTTTTCTCCTCGTCGTTGTCTCTCAGTGTGAGGATAGCACTCGACCTTACTCTTGACAATGCCGGCGTAGAAGATGTAGTTGGCGGCCAGGCGTTTTCGCGCTTGTCTGATGTCGACGTCAAACTCGTCATCTTCGGTGCCGTAGTAGTCGAATAGCGTCGACCTCAAGGAGGCCGCGTACCGAAGGGCGTCGAAGGCGAGTGCTTCAGTCTTGCCCTCGGCGCCGTGCATAAACCGGATGGCTTGGTTGACCAGCATCTGCAAAGCAGGCGAAACGCATCTAGTAAAGCGAAAGCCTTCAACACCTTATCAAACGCGAAAATTGCCGGGCGGCCCCCCGTCGGCGGAGTCTACACGGTTGACGCAAGAAGGTACATGATGCCACCTTATAAGTCATCATTACGTCAAAGATCGCCAAACTGACGATATCATGACGTCACTGCGGTATCACACAACGGGACATCACATGACATCGTTCCTTGGTCAAAGACTTGCTGATCTCTGAGGGAGCACAAAACAAGGAGAGTTGCAGAAAGATTACAAGGCCTTCGATCCTGGAGGAATTCTAAAACCACGTTACTTGCAGAAAGGTATAGAGGGGGGGGGGGGGGGTGCGGAAGGCTCAAAACATCGACTTGGAAGAAAAATAAGAGGCTGTATTTCGCCTTCTAGTCGACTGATCGGGTGCATAAGAAACCCTGCGAGTTTTTTCGTACAGCTTGCATACACAGTTGCCCGATTGACCAGCCCAATGGCGCAGAAAGCAACACACAGGGCCGATCAGACGCTTACGTATGAATAACCATCCTTACAAAATATATCAACGTACCTTTGTTAGAAACGAAAACTCATCGCGATGTTTAAAGGCGGCACGCAATTAGGCACAAAAAAAAAAACACCTCGAGCCATAGTGACAAGACTGTCGGCTTGAGAAATGAGCAAGCCGTTACACAGACCGAATCAAATAAGATCGGCAGAAGGTTGAGCTGTTGGTACGGTTTCATGAATAAAAGAAGGCAGACGCGAAGATACTGACAATAGATCAAAACAACACAGGTGCCAATAACACAATGCGATGCTATAAGTGCACCCTTTCGAGACAGTTGAACTCCACGAAAGCTTGTAATCTGTTAGTATTATGTGGCTACACGCGCAGCTCCTTCATAGTCCCTCCCACATGCACGTGTTTTTTTCTGATCCATCCTAGACTAATATGAGGTCGTATTCTATTATCTATCAATGTTTAGCGTAGCTGCCGGGGACATTAGACTGTATCGAAAAGCGGAAAGAGAACCAAAATCAAAACTTTCGGGTAGGTGTTACACGAATGTTCTCAAGGTAAGGTGTTGTGCGCAACCGATCTTATTCCCATTCATGTGACCCCTAATCAACGTCATTGCACCAGTGCAGATACAAAATTACGCTTCATTGTTTGAAAATGGTGTATGGCGCATAACTAAGCTGTTGTCTATAGTCTTGGCAGACCACCAGCCGACTGCGCCATACAAGAGATCATGCTTAACGAGAAAAAGCCTCATGTAAGCGATTGTGCACTCAAAGTTGGACTTAGAAAAAACTGGTGAAGTTTGTTTTCTGTTCCCAGACAGTGTTGCACTAACAACCTGCTAAAAGCCAAACAAAACCGTGGCACAATTGAACAAATTGAACAAATCATGCTCCAACAGGAGCTTGCCTTTGCGCGCACCTGCAAAGTAACGCTCCCAGACGTGCGCTAAAGGGATACCAGCATCGCTTCATTCTAACCCTTAAACGCCCATAAGGTATCTAATGTAAATTTTAATGCAATACTCTTTGAAAACACTGTATTGTCCAAAGAACATAATGCAATGTCAAAAGTTTACTAAAACGGCGCAAAACAAAAATTGTTAGGGTGGGAATATACTTCCCTATGGGCCTTTGGCAGTACCCAACTTCTGGTAGAAATCATAAAAGGATGGCCCGGCGATAGGTGAACATTGCACGTAGAGCAAGTAATCTTTGACCTCTTGTCATTCCTGTTCACTTGAGCAGCACCGGCAGCATTTCAACAGCGTTTGAAGGTTGCCGTTACTCAAGCAAAATTCAATACTGGTGAATGTGGCACTTCTTCGAGTAGGCCGAAGGTTTTTGCCTGTCATCTTGGAAGGCCTTTGGGGTGCGTGCATTGCTGCCCTTTATCTTCTACTGAATCCGTTCAGAAGACCGAACAGCCAACGCCCCACACTGCAGTGATATGCTCAGTGTCTGTTGCATCTGAATCCGAGCGAGTAATTATGAACAATGCTTCGTCAGCATCATCTTTCTTGCTGTCACAAGTATTCTTTATATCATCAGGTAAAGAAAAGTACAAATATAGGGCCTCCTCAACGGTCTAGCGCATTTCCATCTACAGAAAGTGAAAATCGCACCCCGAGCATTAGCATCGTGCAAGGCCCGTAGGGAAGTATATTCCCACTGCATAACTACAATTCAAATGTCGATAACATTAATACCTCGTTACATTAGGCTCTAAAAATGAACCACATAATAGCCCTACCTTCGAGGCATTCAATAAATGCATTTACTCACCTTTCTCTCTGCGACAAATTTATTCATCTACTAGTTATTGCAGCTTGTGAAAACGCGCGCGGCGAACTTCCGCGCAGAGAGAAAAGGGCCGGTGGTACCTACGGAAACTCGGGCACCGGGTAGCTGGTTGAGTCGAATTCGCTCAAATTTTTTCCAGTTGATTCTAAAGCATTACTCGAGATCTAGCAACCATATGAGATCGGATGAATTAGGCGTCTTGAAAATGGAGCCGTTGAAACGAAATGGGAAATATGTTCCCTACGGGCGCTTAAGGGTTAACCTCCGCCATGCGAGGGGGGGCTGGGGGGTGAAGTGAAACCTTGCTCACCCCCTCCACCACCCATAATGAACAATGCACACGCCTGTGAGGATTCTAGAGTACCTTCTTCCACGGTGGCTAACAGTAATAATTTGAGGCTTTACATCGCAAAACCACAACATGAGGAACGCCGTAGTGAGGGATTCCGGAAACATTGTGATCCCCTGGTATCCTTGTGATCCCCTGGCAATGCAGTCAATTTTGCAGATACTCCTGTACGCGCCCTTTATAGCCACTGCCACGTCATTTCATTGCGAAATCGACACATCCGTGATCCTACCTGCTTGGATCACCCATTAATTCCCTCTCTTGATGTAACGTGCTGGTTAGCTCCGATGAGAGAGCAGCCGCCTCAGCAAAGCAAATATCCCGGCTGTTTTCTACTGCAGTAGATTTCAGAAAGTTGCATAGGCTTTCAGTGTCGTGCTGTAAACATGTCAATGAAAATTTTGAAGACATTTAGTCACAAGAAAATCTATTGCACCTGCTCCAAATGCATTCGCGTTAGGAAAAACTGTTAGTCTTCAGCGGACTCTTTATTACTATAGATTCACTAAGGCGAGAACCTCAGATGCCTCACTGACCGTCGGCGTCTCGCGGCGTCCACACGAGTGACGCCGAAAAACCACTCGAGGGCATCACCGTAAGACGACGCCAATTCGTCAAAGATCGCCAAAATGTGAGATGTGAAGACGTGATACAACATGAAGCCACCTGATGACATGGTTGCCGTTGGTGGCTACTTTGCGCCAAATTGGCAACTTTTCGACCCCGTCTGGCGACCAAAATTTGCAAGTTGGCGCCATGGCTATTTTCTGGCTACTTTTAAAGTGCTGATTTAGCACATTAAGTGGCCATTTTTTCTGATTTTTTCAGACGAAACAGATTATTTTTAAGCTTTTCTCTCGCTTCAGCGGACACGTACGGTCATCCTCCACCCACCAGTAGGCTGATGCGCATGGAGGCACCCTTACGCGACGCTTAGCGCGTCTCCAAATACGGAGTGGCATTACGTAATCAACCAGTAATGTCAAATCACACGACTTTTCGCATTGTTTGGATTGACGCCACCGCCAGTCGCTTTTGGCGTTTCACGAGGCAAAAACGGGATGCGCTAGCCAGTGGCTCCAACATTGGATCCAACATGTCATTTCTTAAAAATACTACCGTAGCTGGCATAAGAAAGTTCTTACAAGCGTCCAAAGAGACTCCCTTCACAATTAGCAAACATATGCAAAAGCTCATATTCACCATGTTGCGCCTAAGGGCCTCCTTTATCCGATAGTCGCTGGCACGGTTCTCTGATGCCACAGAGACAGAGAGGTCGATGATGAAGCGGTTGGCCTGAATGGCTTCTCTAAGTCCGCGGCAGATGTTCTTCAGCTGGTCCCAATTGTCGCCACCGCTGTGCTGGAGTTCTATTTTCAGCACGGTGATGGTCTTGTTCTTTTCAACCACTCGGGCCAGCGCTTCGATGACCTGGCTCGTGAAGACTATGTGTGTCATGGTCAACTTTTGAATGCTCCTATTAATTTCCAGACCGCGGTAAATGCGGACCACGTAGAGCTCGTCAATCCAGAGGGTGAGCTTCAAGATTCTGCGAAGATTGCAATCAAGAAAAAAAAAGTAATAGGAAGTGTTTACAGTTTTGGAGATTGTGCTAGTAAACGCATGTTTGTATGCATACGTATACATAAATACATACATATAAACAAAAACACATTGCATATATCAGAAAATGAAAAAAAGTCTGAACGACAAAACAAGCAGTTTTGTTTGCGTTACAACCCTTTCCCTGGCGCTGTATTGCCACGTGCGTCGAGAAAGTGTGCGAAAATTTTGTAGAATGCGCAGAGTCTCGTGGCACGACTCATCGACCATGGGCCAAAAGGCTTTCGTATGTGCATCCACATATGGGGTCACCAACCACGATGGTGTTTGCCATGCTGGTGTCGGCCAACGGAATTCACTCTGGTGAAGGCCGATCTATTGAAAGCAAGAAAAGTGAACAATTTGTCTTAACAGCCAAGCTCTTTAAGGTGTCGGCCACTTGTGCTGATCCTAAAAAAAACTGGGAGACCCTTAACCTTCGTCTTTAAGAGTTGGACGCGATAGCGATGTCCTGTCCCGAGTGCGTACTTCAACCACTTAGTGCATACTTGCTATGCATCCACTACGTTTGTGTTAGGGAATGCGCTCAGCATGTTGTGTGCCTTTTGTAATGGGTGGCCGGCTTTAAACTACGAAGTCATTATGATAGTCTGATGTTCTGAGGCCCGATGGCAATGTACGCTTGTACCACGCAATATTACATGTTATATTGCGACGCCTATATAAAAGAGGCTTGCGTTTGCCAAGCATGAAAGTTGTTTTCACTGCATTTCCAAGCAGAGGAAGTTATTTTCATTGCATTTCTCAGCAGAGGCGTGGCTGTGTTGTAGAACACCTGCTTGCCACGCAGACGGCCTGTGTTCGATCCTCACTCGGACCCGGAAATTTGTATGATTTATTTTATTTGCATCTTTCTCGATTTTTCCGTCACGGACAAGATGATTTTTCGCTCACAACCAACGACGCCGACGCCGGAATTTCTGCGAAACGAGCTCTTTAACGCTATCGCGTTAAAACTGAGTGCCACGATATCTCTCGCTACTCATTTTACAGTGAAGCTGTTTAAGTTATCGGTAACGTGTGCTCCGTCGTGGGAAACTCGGGTGGGTATGCGCCACAGGATTCGGGCAAGCGCCACTAACCTGTGCAGCAGGTGCGTGTGGTAAGCGAAAAGAAATGCGTGAAAAAAGTAAGAAAGAGTAACAAAGCAATAAAAAGGAAGATACAAGCAGAAATAAATGTAATAAATACACAGATGACAGACGGAGAGAGACATAACGTAAGGCACCAAAATGAAAACAGCAAGACAGGCAGAGAAGGAAAGAAACAAGGGTAACCAAAGAAAGAAACAAAGATAGGGAAAGAGATGCGAAGACATAGAAAGACAAACAGAAAGAAGCGGATAAGAAAAATAGATAAAAGAGCGAAGCGGAAAGAGAAAGCGGAGAGATAGGGAGAAAGAAAACAAAGAAAGAAATAGAAAGATATAAAAAAGATATACAAGAACCAAAATACATTAAACAGAAACAAGGCAACCCAGCAGCATGCGCTCTTTCTTCAGGCTTGGCACCACTATATAGTGTGAGGCTGCCATAATTTCATTTCGCACCCCCCCCCCCCACATACACACACGCGCACGCGCACGCGCACGCGCACGCGCACGCGCGCACACACACACACACACACACACACACACACGCACGCACGCACGCACGCACGCACGCACGCACGCACGCACGCACGCACGCACCTATATATATTGCCACGCGCGTTTCTTATTTCAGTTTTGCTGCGCTCGGTTTACGCCCACAAAGACTGTCACCAATGCTCGGCGCAGACCGCGCTTCAGCGTTCAGGAAACTTCGCGAGTGTAGTATTTTTAAATGCGAAGCATTTCTTAGCGAACTTCGGCGACTTTGAGCGTATCTATCTAGCTATCTGGCTATCTATCTAGCCGCCTACGACATTGTGCTCTCCCGGCCGTATCGTTAATGGGATTTATACCAAATTTGGTATGGCATAACATGAATCTGACGAACGTAAATGGCTGGTCATATCATGAAAAGCATGACTGACTTGTCATGAAAAGTATGATTTACGTGCCACGCTCATGGCACGCTCGCGGCTGTTTCGTTAGCTTGATATGCACCAAACTTGGTATTGAGTGACGTGACTGTATGACGAACATGAATGACAAGTGGTAATATGAAAATCATGACTTGTCATGTGCGACATGACTTGCATTCCACGCTCATGGCGCGCTCGCGGCCGTTTCGTTAGCTTGATATACACCAAATTTGGTATTGAGTGACATGACTGTATGGCGAACATAAATGACAAGTGGTAATATGGAAATCATGACATGTCATGAGCGACATGACTTGCATTCCACGCTCATGGCGCGCTCGCGGCCGTTTCGTTAGTTTGATACACACCAAATTTGGGATTGAGTGACATGACTGTATGACGAACATAAATGACAAGTGGTAATATGAAAATCATGACTTGTCATGTGCGACATGACTTACATGCCACGCTCATGGCGCGCGCGCGGCCGTTTCGTTAGTTTGATATACACCAAACTTGGTATTGAGTGTCGTGACTATATGACGAACATAAATGACAAGTGGTAATATGGAAATCATGACATGTCATGAGCGACATGACTTGCATTACCACGCTCATCACGCGCTCGCGGCCGTTTCGTTAGCTTGATATACACCACATTTTGTATTAAGTGACATGACTGTATAACGAACATAAGTGGCAGGTGGTAACATGAAAATCTTGGCATGCGTGTCATCTACAACCCCATTTACATGCCACGCTCATGGTGCGCTTCCGTCCAGTTCGCTAGCTTGATATACACTAAAATTGGTATTGCGCGACGTGAATGTCAAACATGACATGCAAATTATGTAAAGCAGGATTTGCTCCTTCCTGGCTGCTTCGCATTACATCGATTCCCACTGTGCGTGGGATCTGACGGCTTTTTTTTTTTTTAAGATTGCGCGCAGGACGCCAGCAGTGAACCTTATTCCAGAGCTTGCGGGACCACCAGTGATAAGGCTGGAAAGTGCGATGCGTGATGTATAACAGACGGTGATGTACAACCGAAGTCAGAAGTCTGATTCCTCCAGCCGTCACAACTTTTTGATTTATTCAAATTTATAATGAATAAATATGGAAGCTTGCTGCCGATATCTGCAGTTTATTTTGCACGACATGACACTATGCACATCACTGTCACACATTTCTCATATAAGCATCTAAACAAGGAATACCTCCACTGTTTCATTGGAAATCAGATACCATATCTTCGCACTTTCTACATTAATCTGCTGGAAATAGTGTGTCGTGAAGAGTTTTCTTAAAATGAAGCTAATATTGAACTATTCGTTTTTGCAGTCGCCGGGCACAATGGCAAATATTATTGGGGTTAGCTGAAAATGAATACTTCACTACTTACAACAGTATCGTGCAAACGTGGAGCAAGGGGCAATTGAGTAGCTTAAAATAGCCGTAGAGTCGCTTGACGCTTCTGTGGGTGTGTTTTGACCCTCGTAGGAGCGTCACCGGCAAGAGTCGTCTGACTCCCTCAGAAGTGGTAGTGTGATCCTTTGCATAAGAGTCCTGCCACTCTTCCTAAGAGGGTCCGGGGACTCCTAAAGCACATCGACTGTGACCCACCAAGAGAGTCACCGTTGCTCTTTAAAGAGAGTCGTATACGTGGCAAGTCAGAACTCTCTGAAAAGGGTCACACATACTCTTTTCTCTTAGAGTGTAGAGGAGTGTATATTCTGGTGCCATTTGGTGGCGCACATGTCAACCGGCAAGTCTGGCCTTCAGATTTCGAAAAAATATTGAAGCCATTGGTCTGCTCTTAACGCAGTGAAAGCACCAATATACATACCTGATGTACTGGAGATCTTCGAGACCGAGGGCCAGAAGCAATACCAAGGTTGACGACGTCATTGGTCGGCACTCCATGAAAGCTTCCTTCGTTCGATGACACTGTGCGAGTCTTTCCAGAAAAAGCTGTGTGTCCCTAGCATGCCGCCAGGAGAAGTTCAGACTAGCGGTGCTCGCGGAGCACAGTCCTTTGTCCCTGGATGTACTCAGATCCAAGCGGGTTTTCCCAATGGAAGAAGACACGAGAAGAGACATCTAAAATCATGATGACTGAGTAAACGACGATGAGATCTTTATGGTGAAATATGTTGATGCCAAGGACGTCCAGTGTGGTGTTGAACTGCGTACAAACATAGCCGACGGGAATGTGTCAGAATGCTGTAGTCAAAGAACGGTGTCCAAAAGATGTACGATATTGATGCATCTCGAGCCAGCACCGCACCCTTTTACAGGTTGGGGCAGAAACATTTATTCGTGAATGATCGCTTTCACGACGTCACGAGGAAATCTGCACACATTTCTAGCAATGCGGGCTAAGAAGTCTTGCTTTCTAAGATAAGAAAAGTAAGGCTACGAAAAAGTACTCCTGGTCCGGGGATCGAACTCGACGCCAGCGCCTTTCAGGAGCGCTCGCTGTGCCTATTGAGCTAACCATGATTCTAGGGAATATTTTTAAGCGTGAAACGACACCACAAGATTGGCGACAGGACAAAGCGCTACTCTCGACTGACACTTATTGCGCCACTCCACTTTTAGATGTGAAGCATCTTATGGCGAAGCTTAATCCGGTGGTGGTGGTGGTGGTGTGTCGCGTGACCACCCTTACTGCGCATGCACAAACCCTTAAAAAATAAAAATAAAAACCTCCTCTCCCTCTCTCTCTCCTCTAGGCAACCTTCCAACGGCAACCACACCATCACTGCGCATGCGCCTCCCCTCCTCTCTCCCCTCCTACGCTCCCCCTTCTCGGCAACCCTGCCCGCGGCGTCCACCCTCCCACTGCGCATGCGCGTCCCGCCTCTCTCTCCTCTCCTACGCTCGCCCCTCTCTCCTCTAGGCATCCCTGCCCGCGGCGTCCACACTCCCACTGCGCATGCGTGTCCCCCCTCTCTCCTACGCTCCCCCCTCTCTCGCCTCGCGACGCCGGCGCAGGCAGCGTCTGCTAGCTTGGTTGAAAAAATCGACTGCTCGCGCTGCACAACCGTTCACTGGCCACCCCGTATATATGGCAATGGATCTTGACCTGCAAGGTGGTGCCGGTGGGAGATTTCTCCTGTGCGTTGTTGAACAATAAAAATTCGCAGCGTGCGCGTTAACTAAAAGCGGACTGCAGGTCTCTGTGTCCAGTCCGAGTCTTCTGTCTCTCATTGCCCATTAACAGCGATTGGCATGTTCCAGTAGGAAACACCGCTCCATCACTGCGTGCTTTGCGCCTCCCCATTTTGCTCTCCTGCGCAACGCTGCGATGAGCGCCAGCGTCAACGCCGCCGCCAGTGTAAGCGTTAGCGCCCGCTGCTTCACATCTACACATGGTTCCCTTTAGCGAGAGATGGTGTAATTTTTTTATACCGACTAGACCAGAAGGACATGCGCAGTGTGCACCAACCCCCGCTATGCTACGCAAGTCATTGTTCTGGTCCATGTAAAAAGTGGAGTGACGCAATAAATGATGTCAGTTGAGAGGAGCGCTTTGTCGTTTCGCGATAAAAAAGTATTCACTACACATTCACAACCAACTAGCACGCCAACACATTGTGTTGAACATTATGCTAGCAATTGTCAGCGCGAGCTAACTACTCGAAGAATACGGACACGGAGTATTACTACAAATGGCTGGTTGGCGATTATCCCTTTCATAAGCCTTCCGCCACCTCGCGGAATTCCTTAGGCTAATACTGCAACACGGTATACTCGACGGTAAGGTGTTTATACGATGGTTACATTAATTATTCGGTGACCCAATGCTTAAAGAGAACAAAAAAGAAAGACAAATGCCAGTGGGTGGTTAACCAGATTCTAAACTGAAGCAAAACAGTTTGGGTTAGTTGGCGATACATAAAAAAAAAAACAACGCGAAAACGGACGGGAGGAGATAGGCGACAACACATATTCCGTATATTTTAATAAATCACGAGTTGAGAGTTAGCGCTTGTTCTGTGTCACATATCTTGGTCCCGTCCGTTTGCGCGCAGTTTTTTTTCCATAAGCAGATTATGCAGTTTGTTAAGAGTGTCGGTGTATGTTTGTCCATGCGTGAAGTGAGTGTCTGATAGAAGTGTGAACGTGTTTTTGTGCACTGGCGTGAACGTGTTTTTGTGCACTGGCGTGCTGTCTGGTTCTTCCCGGAGCGATCCTGCCCCAATAACATCACAAACTGGCGAGCCTGCCAGGATCCGCTCGCTAAACCAGTGAAACAAGGCAGTTTCGCTCGAGTGCAGACATGTACAGACTGCACCATGGACTTGGACAAACTGACTGCTATAGTGCTCCAACTAGGATTCTCCTTAGAACTACGGCCCCCATAGAGGATTTAGTGGTAAGACAGGAGACGTAGTTATTTACAAGCCTTATACTGCGTAGCTGCTATTAGGGGCAGTCAGCCGCCTGACAACATGGCTCACACTGTTCGTGTGCCTTACTTTCTGCGGGGGATGTGGCTGGAGACTAGGCTCGCAAGATCGGTGAGGAAATCTACTCGAGGCTCACGGAAGAGTTGGAGCATTGCTTGTCTATGCAGGAAAAGCCAGGAAGTGATGGACTGGGTGTCCATGCACGCTTCACTGACACGGGTGAGTGAGTTATTCGAACGAGATAAGTAATGGCAGCTTTGAAGCGCATGGCAGTTTCAGCCACATCACGTTGAGGTAAGTTGTAAGCTTTTATATTTGCGCCATTTATTGCGCGAGAACAAGACTACGAAATGCAGAAAAGTTTAGAGGAATTGTGAAGTACATCAGGATGATTCGGCATAGCAAAAGCGTATGCAAGACGCCAATTCATGAAAAATTTCAAGTATGTAGATATGCTACCGACGACGCAAACAAAACGCATACTTCCCTGCTCGCATCCTCACGTATCTGGCAGTCGCTGTACGTGTTAATTTACTGCAAGCGGCTGAAATGGACATTCCTGCGGCGTGTTTCAGATTTGTTGGGAAGAGGGTTGCTTGTCACTGAAATGATCATTAGCACAAGGATGGATCTTTAGGCCCTTTTCCTGCTATGGTGTAACTGCTTAGACGCTGTAGTTTGCCCGCAAAGTGACGCTGTTGTATGAGCGGAAAACATCAGGAATAGAAGGAAAGAACGTGACAGGGCAGACGCTCTTTCCTTCTGTTTTGCTCCTAAAATCAACAATGTGTTGGACCAACTCACTCAACATACCACCATACATAACACTTTCTAGTCCGGCAATCCGAGAACGACGAGGGATTGGTACGCTCGAGTCCAGAGTTGCAGTTGGGTGGACATGAAAAGGCGCCAAAATTCACGCCAAAAGCAGCCATGTCATTTGATATTATGGCCGAATTTCTAGCCAAATAGAACAGAAGCGGTGTAATCAACAGAGTCTTTACCAGTGATGAATAAATAAAACCATTTGGACAAGTAAAACCACAAGTTTAAAAAAGAGCCATGGCGCCAACTGGAAATTTTCGGCGCCAACGGGGTCCAAAAGTAGCCAATTTGGCGCAAAGTAGCCACCAACGGCAGCCCTGCTAGAGTCATCAAATAGCATGGACGTTACACAAGCAAAACCAGTATCGCAAGAATCAATAGTATTGTACTTCACCTGGACGCAATTGTACTTGATCAACCGCCGTAAGATCTTGTCACTAGCGTTTCCGTCACCCCGTCAACACACGCCTGATAGCTAGGGAACTTCGAGCGGTGGAGCAAGAAAGTATTCTCTCCTCTTGGCAAGTACACTTGAACAGCCAGCAATACCAATACCCGAACGCTTTACTTCGTCTTCAGACACCAGCTGGACTACACCGAAGAGAGAATACTCGGCTTCGCCATTTATGGCAACGGAGCGCCTTTCACGAAGTTTCTCATCGGATTGGCTGGCAACCATCCTTGTGAAAACTGAGATAGCGAGGAGGCATTAGAGCACATCTGCTGCGACTCTCCCCGCTCAATGTGCAGAGACAATCACTCGGGGTCGCTCTAGCTCGCGTAGATTACACAGTGATGACTGCACCAACCGTTTTAGAATGACATCCCTAGAGTCATATTTCAATAGCGCAAAAAGACACAGGGACACAGGCGAGAAAGACGATACAGGCGCTACGGCGTGTTTACAGACGATACTAGCGCCTGTATCGTCTTTCTCGCCTGTGTCCCTGTGTCTTTTTGCGCTATTGAAATATGCATTCGTACCAACTAGCTCGACTTTCCGTGTCCCTAGAGTCATCGAGAGAGAATGCGAGCATGGCCATGTTAGTATACCATCTATAGCGCAGAGAAAGGAAAAGACACTGAGGTCAGACGTGGACTCCGCGCTATGTCCGTGTCCACGTCACATCAGTGTCTTGTCCTTTCTGTGCGCTGTAGGTTGTAAGAAGGATGAAGGAGACGAAGGCATTTTTGCGTGAAAAGTGAGCTCACATCCACGTTGTACCTACGCATGCGGTACGTCTTACGCGTACACGAATGAAGTGTATATGCATATCAGATTCGTAGTTGGGTAAGCTGTAAAATGTCAATTTTACAGCTTACCTAATAAAAAAAGCTTAGTCCAACAACACGGCACTTTCGTGGCCTCATTCACGCAATATAATGGCGACCCTCCTCCGAAATAGGTGCGCATTAAAGAGACACTAAAGCGAAACAATGAGACGGTTCATAGTGACTAATGTCCCTCCGGAAACTCGAATGTCATTGCTTTCACCATCGTAACTTTATTAACACAAGATACAAACAAGATCACAGTTTCGTTTTTATGTCTTGTGCCGAAATCCCCGCGCGTGATATCACGGATTATAAATAGGATTTTGCGCGATATTCGCTCAATAAAATTTCCTGAAAATTAGTATGTGAAGTCTCTGAGCGCTCTAAAATGTATTGAAGTCACTGAAATGTACTTCATTTCAGCTATCGAGAACTACGTAAGACCAAGCGGACGCCTTCAATATTGACACTTTCAAGGTGGGAATTTCAAGGTGGCGTCACCATCCGCGTTTTCTCGCTTACCAAAAGTGTTCTCATGGCAAGCGCGGCAATTTAGGAATTTGCGAAACAGTAATACACTCATACGAGAAAAATAGCTTTTTTTTGTGTAGCGTCCCCTTAAAGCCACATGTTCGACAGTTCATCTAAAAATCTCCGTACTTTAGCGAGGCATCTTTGCGGAACAGATGCTCACCTGCAGAGCCTTGAGCAGCATGCGGTTCCCCAAGAGGGTCAGTTCGTTCTCCTGTACGTAGAGATGTTGAAGGCGGTTGTCCATCCGCAGTCGGGCCGCGGCGCGCGCGGCGAACACGTCCGTCAGTATGCAGCCCTTAAAGGAGAGCAGCCGTAGTCCCCCCTGCGCCGAGAAAAGAGTAAGTCATCAGAGAACAGGTACGCACAGCCATGTTGGGACAACAACAGCCGATGCTGAGCTAGACCAAGCAGTGGCGGTTGCAGAAGGGTACTGAATAGCCACTCTGTACTCGCGAACAAATTTTCTCGGCAATGAAGGGAAAGCTACGGCAGCGGTGCTTCTGCAGTGCCTACTCCTACCCGAAGTAATCCGGTATGGCTCGCGTTTCGCAACGCTGTCGAAAGGGGTGGCTACGCGCAATCGCTGTTTCGTGGCAACGTAGACGCCAGTTAGCGTTCGAGGTGCACGCGAAAGGCCGGGCTTTCTCGGTTTCTCACGCTTGCAGAACCGCAGGGACCAATACAAATACTGTAAAAGCGCGTTTATTCGACACTCGGTAATTCTAAATATCGGATAATTCGGACGTGTCGTCTGGTCCCGGCCAGCATGCGCATTGTTTAATGGCATCGAAATCTCGTTAATTCGGTCGTATTTCGCTGCAACCCGGTCCATTCGGTCAATCCTTGGAGTACGCCAAGCGCGAAGCACCGCAAATGTGCGACGCAGAGTGAACATAACTGCGCTCGAATACAGCCGAAATGGCCCTGTGCTTTCTGGAAGGCCGTATTGCCACTCACAATCGCCTTCTTCGTACGTCATAAAGCATGGGATCAAAGTAATAATAATAATAATATCTGGGGTTTAACGTCCCAAAACCACGATATGATTATGAGAGACGCCGTTGTGGAGGGCTCCGGAAATTTTGACCATCTGGTGTTCTTTAACGTGCACTGACATCGCACAGTACACGGGCCTCTACCATTTCGCATCCATCGAAATGCGACCGCCGCGGCCGGGATCGAACCCGCGACCTTCGGGTCAGCAGCCGAGCACCTTAGCCACTGTTCCACCGAGGCGGACTTGGGATCAAAGTGAGTTTCAACTTAAGACACGGAGATTTTGAGATGCGGTCACACTGAAGTCGCGAATGACGGAAATGTTCGCTTACACTGCGCTTTTGCAAAATAAGTGCTATATTTACGTATTCGTCAAGAAAATGAAAGTGCGCTGACATATTCTAAACATCTATGTTTTCTTGATACTTTCCATAATTAGTCTTTCGCTTAATCCAAACAGCTTTTGCGGTCCTGTCAAATTGGAATTAAGCTTTTACTCAATCCCCCAAGCATGTGCCGCGTCCTGTCTAAACTTGTTACGTATAGAAAATAAAAATGAGTTTTTTATACCTCAGGCGGAAAAAAAAAGGAGGCTATTGTGAGACTACATTCCGTTTGGGTTAGGATAGGATAGGATAGGATACGCGCGATTTGGCCGGGTAACCTGCGCTCCCTTGTCAAGGAAAGTGGTCCGCGAGTTAAGGATGCGCAACTGCTCGTATGCGGTTATTTACGGTTGTCGTAAATTAGTTAATTTCTGCAGTGTCCGGTAGGCTATCCTACTTCTGCGGAAGCTAGAAGGAAGGCAACAAGAGAGAGGAAATGCAGGGGTTTCAACCAGTCCGGCGTAACTGGTGCTCTCACGGATGTGATTTATATTAATATAACCATACTGGTGGTACAAGTATCAGCAAACATCCGTGTTGATTGGCACACTTGCCGCGGTAGAAAGCAGAGGATAGAACAACTTTGAGTCAAACAAGCTGGATAACTGAAGCAGTTCAACTATTTACCAGGCAAAGAATAATGAAGCTTTTGAATATGCTTACTAAGCTAAATATCAGGCCGGCTTCTTTCCTAGAACATAGGGCACGAGGTTTAAGCATGAGTCAAAGCATGAGAAATGGAAATCGCCAATCCATTAAAAGTGCCCCCCACCTCCCCGAAGGGAATCGTGAGGAAATGCGAATGCATTTCGCGCGCGCTTCACTATGGTGGTTGTGGTTCGAAGAAGGAAAAGGCGCCTAATTTCTGCAGCCCGGTCGGGAGCACGGCGCAGCGCCTGTTTTTTTTTTTATGCTTTTTTTGCTTTTTTATTTTTTATTTTTCTTATTTTTTTGCTTTCTTTTGCTTTTTTATTTTTTCTTTTTTTTTCTTTTATATATATATATATATATATATATATATATATATATATATATATATATATATATATATATATATATATATATATATATATATACACGTGCAAGCGAGCGGGCGGGAGAGTGGGGCGCAGGGAGGAGAGAGAGCGAACGGCGAGAGAAGGAGCGGCGAAGCACTGCACCTACCCTCTCCTACACTCTCCGCGGAGAACGCCGGTCAACGGACAACGCCGGATGCCTGACATAGCCCGACTAAGAAATGCATTCGCATTTAAAAAGATCAATCTCTGAGCGTGTGGGTATAAGATACTTGTGAGAAGAGCACTGTAACACAGGAAAAATAATTGGACAAAGCGTTCGTTCAGTGTTTTTGTCATGCTGTTCTCGGTATTGAGCTGGCGAAATAAATTAGGGGCATGCAGTGCGCTCTAATAATTGACCCAAATTGAGAGCACTTGCAAGTAACGGTGGTCCTGTACCATGTGTTACATAATCAGCATTCAATCATGACACGCCTTAAGTGAAGTGTTTAACGCAGATATAATGCGAAATACTGAATAGATTGCAGTGCATCTGCGTAGGAGAGAAAAATGTAACGCCAAAAGGCAGGAAGATTACACAGAAACAGATCTCCGGTTTTCTACCCTGCGCTGGAGAAGGGGAGACAGAAAAGTAAGGAAGAAGGGAATGAGAGAGGCAATCTCACACACACACACACACACACACACACACACACACACACACACACACACACACACACACACACACACACACACACACACACACACACACACACACACACACACACACACACACACACACACACACACACACACACACACACACACACACACACACACACACACACACACACACACACACACACACACACACACACACACACACACACACACACACACACACACACACACACACACACACACACACACACACACACACACACACACACGCTCGTTCTCAGAACTTTCAGCAGAGCCTTAACTGTAAACGGGAACACTTGCCCCTGATAAGCTCGGCGAAGCCTATTTGCAAGATCTTATCATCCCGCTTGCCACATTTGTTGAAAATGAGATTTTCCAGGACGCTTGTAGGCGCCTCGTACGACGTCGATGCCCCGTCCGGGGCACTAGGCCGAGACGGCGGGCGCCGAGTAAAGGCTTGACCCATGATGGCGAGGTCCACCACTGAGAGGGCGCACTCGTTGAGTGTAAACGTCTTCAGGCTCCGACTTTCAACAGCCGCTTTCATTACGGGCCGACGGCGTAGCGACAGTTGAGCCATGGATCTGTGAAAGAGATGCGAGGTGCGGAGGCGTAAAAGACGCAACGTCATTATGGCAAGAATGTTGATTACAGTAAGGAATAGTAAGTTTAGGGCTTTTACGTGCCAAATATTACCATATGATTACAAGGCACGCCGCAGTGGGGGGCAGCTGCGGAGATTTCGACCACCTTGGGGTTGTTTAACTTATATCTAAAACATGGCACACGGGTGTCATCTATATCTCGCCGCTATCGAAGTGTGGCCGCCGTGGCAGAGAGTCGATACTGCACCCTGCGCCTTAGCAGCGTGACACCGTACTTGCTAGGTGTCAGCTTTCGTCACCTGGGCTTCCTAAATAGGCACCCACACCCAATTACTATTGTCTTAGCCATCAGGCCTCCATCGAAATGCAACCGTCGCGGCCGGAATTGAAACCGCGTCCTTCGGGTGATCACGGTAAGGCGCTGGTATGATTCGCCCCTGGATACACTAGCTCAAGAGGCAGAGTGTATGATATGCCAAGGAATCTGTTCCGTGCTTATTTTTCGCAGATACACTCAAAGTCCCTTGTCTGTCTCTACCGCTTACAGTCAGTGCTGTTAGACATAAGCGTGGCTACAAATGGGGGGGGGGGGGGGGGGGGCAAGTCTTTCCCAACCGGTACCAGTCGGAGCTGTCCCGCTGCTGCTTAAATTCAAGTGTTATGACCTAGTAGGTTTTTGATAAGGTCAGCCTAAAATCCCCGATATTTCCAACCAAGAATTGTCTACTTCCCAGGCCGGCTTTTGTGAGAATCAGGTCGCCCTTTCGTTCTAATTTTAACAGTGAAGTTGTTCAACGACTCGCTGTTTGCGAGCAGATCGCAGAAAACTCACTGCCTTAACAGGTATGTGCCACTGTGTGGCAGACCAGAAAACTAATCGTCAAACGGATATGTGCCACATGAATTGGGGAAGTCGCACTATTCGCGAGTGGTCCAACAAAAATGAAGGGAACAGCCCAACAAATGGGTGCGACGAGACTGCGGTGAGCCGAAGACCTCGAGTACGCACAACGAGAGAATACTAGGGAACGGGAAGGGCCACGGCGGCTGCGAGAGGACCCCGAAGCGACGGAAAGCTTACGCCAACGACGAAGTGCCCGTAGATCTATGAGAGATACGAACGCTTGGTTTCAGCGTGAGCTTCTGTCTCTGGAATTTGGAAATATGTGTCAAAGTGCGTTGGCGGGTTAGTTTGTTATGCTAAGCTTGTACAGCGCGACTGAACGCGGAACAGAGAAGAATACGCATAGACACACACCGCGCTGTGTGTGCGTGTGCGTGTTCTTCGCTGTCCGCGTTCTGTCTCGCTGTACAACCTTAAATCTATGTCGGGTGTGTGACTGTCCGGTTTAACCTCTCTTCGCCGAGAATCAAAGTAGAAACAACCCATCATGACCTAGCTGAGCCTTTGGAACAACCAAGAAGTAACCAGATTAGTCTTCAGAATCGTCCAACATCGCTGTTTTAAGGTCAAACTTTTTGGGGGGGGCAGCGCTAAGCTTCACACACACGGACAGAGATACATAGTAGACACCAGCGCCCGTGGTGTCTACTATGTGTCTCCGTCCGTGTGTACCTTAGCGCTGCCCCCAAAAAAGTTTGACCTTGAAACAGCTCGTCCAAACCAAAGTTCTGCTGTTTCAAGCCTGGCTTAGTGCGAGATGCGCCAATTTTTGCCGCCATCGCAAAGCTTTCTTCAGGCTCTAACTCTGGTCGCAGAGGGCGAGGGTGGGAGAGCGTGGTCAAATCTCGCCCCCCTTTAACGGAGAACCATGCGTACGCCTATACTGCTAGATTTCACGGTCGTCAGTAGTTGAACATTATGACATCCAGTTTCGATGCTCCAAATATTGCTCACCCTGCTGCAGATACGTGCTCGAACAGAGCTAGGTATTTAGACTGTACCAGTTATTTCGCTTTGCTGCTGAGTTTTGCAGAACCGGTTGCACTCTTCGATCTGAGCCCAGCACATCTCAGGATGCCCGCTGGTAGACTGCTCCACGGAATTGAGTGGTCAGACTAAAACTGGTTTGGCTGACGAAAATAATGGCGAAGCTTGAACCAAGTCACGCAAGGGTTGAAACAGCGAAGCTCCACGGTTATGAAGTCTAGTTTGGTTGCTTCTAGGTTGTTGCTAGAGTTTAGGTAGGTGCTGCTAGGTTGATTCTCAGCGCAGAACGGTTCCAGTTAAACCACAGACAGTCACAGATACGACTCGGCTGTCAAAACTCCAGAGACAAATTCGTGCTGAAACCAAGCGGTCGCACAACTCGCAGACCTACGGGCACGTCATCGTCCCCGCAGGGCTTCCATCGCTTCGAGATCTTTTCCGCTCCCTGGTATCCCCTCGAACGTACCGCTGAAGCACTTTGCTTCAGAGAATTTGATACGCGCGGCCATGGTGTTTATTAGTGGGTTAATGACGACATTTTATTAAACCATTTCTCAATTACTCGTTACGAATGTCTATAAATCTTAATTTGGTGTTTGCCGTCCTCTGTTGTCTCGATTTTTAGTGAATTAGCGGGTAGTAGTGGAACTTGCCCAGTTTCTGTGGAACATACCCGTTCGCGAAGACGACACACCAGAGTCTTTGCAGCCGGATTGAATGAAGCAAACTGCTGAATCATCTTTACACGTGGTTGTGCTTTGATGCGCCTGGAACTCCTTCGGTCTTACTGAGGAAGCGCCGTTTAAGTAGTGCAATTTACCACACTTGTACGAACCCCTATTCGAGCTTCGGCGGCAGCCACTGCATCGTCCACTACCTTGCAGGTATGCCACTGAGCGACATGGGAAGGTAGTTCGTTGCCAGAATTTCGTCATTTTGGCCAGAAGACAGACTAGTTCAAAGGCGAAATAAGCAATACCGAAGTACCGCAGGTGGTGCCGGTATCACGAGCTTCACATCCTACTAGTTTCTCGACGAATTCAGCAATCAGTTCATGTGATCTAACTCTAGTAGAAGCGTAGAGGATTCTGCACAGTATTGACAACTGAGTGACGAGATGGGAGACTTCGGTGCCAAGGGTTTACACGGAATACTAATTGCAGTTTCACGCTCAAGTTTTCCGGTTGCTAGGCGTCTTTTAACGGTGCAACGTAGTGCTTATAACGAAGGTAACAGGAGGTAAGCGTGCACACAAAAATAATGATAGAAGGTAATACTAGAAGGTTCACAATAGAAGGTAAGCGTAAACACACTCTTGTGTCCACGTTTGGACGCCTGCCGCATACTACCATAACATTAAGAAAGCTATTGACGCTAATGCCACATTCCTGGGGTCGCTATGCCACGTCTGACTGGAAACAAAAGTGGAGATCGCCGTTGGTAGAAGACAGACAGTGCGTCCGGAGACCTACGTGAATATGTCGGCCCAGGAATTCGAGTCTGTTAGAGAGAACTGCCATTCTGTCGTTGAGAAGCAAGACAACAGCACTGATAGGTTGTTGTTGGGGTTGTACGCCCCAAAACCACGCTATAATTAGGAGAGACGCTGTAGTAGAGGGCTCCGGAAATTTCGACCACCTAGGGATCGTTAACGTGCACCTAAATCTAAGCACACGGGCCTCTAGCATTTCCGCCTCCACCGAAATCATGGCGGCCGCAGTCGGGATTCCATCCCACGACCTGCGGGTCAGCAGTGAAACTCCATAACCACTAGACCACCATGTTGGGCGGCACTGGAGACAGTCTGCCTGAAACCATTACATGCCGGGGTTGGTCCCGTTCTTTCGCTGCAAAGGCAAGGGGCATAATTTCGGCATATCTTAAGGTGAGGGACTAAACGTCACAGCCACAAGGAAGTTGTGCTTACGCTTGAGAACACAAAATGGAATGAGTGGTAATCTACCTTCACTTAAATTTTCATGTAGAGGCCTCAGGAAAAAAAAATAAAACGACGCATGTTCACCTACGCACTTTCCTAACATGACTGGAAGGCCTAAACCATTGAGTTATAATTAGTCGATTGTACTGATACCACCCGAAAGCTTTCCTCACCCAGTGTAGTTTTACATTGCCTCCAAGATCAGAGGACCTGAAAGCCTCCGTGATCGGCCTACCTTTGATCGATAGACTATGCCATGCCATGAGGTCATCACACCATTTTCAGCATCACTCGAGTTGATGCTGCCGCCACCGCCTTCGGTGACTTTTCGCGTTTGATGTGGCTCCAACCAACGCGTGCGCAGAGCTGCCCTTCAGGGGGGGGGGGGGGGGGGGGTCATCGCAGCGCCCCCCACTATATTATGTCAATGTATGGGGCTGACTTTGAGCCCCCCCTACCCCCGAGTCGCAGCGACCCCCCTCCCTATTATGTCAATGTATGGGGCTGACTGAGCCCCCCCTCCTAGGCTAGGTCACTAGGAGAGCGGCTGCCCCTCCTGCCCCCCCCCCCCCCCTGTACGTACGCTTATACACCAAAGGATTTCGCCTTAACACGTATCCGAACGGGCTTGCCTCACCTCAAGTTTGTTAAGAGCAACGTGTCTACGCACGACGTCAGCAAAGGCATCGCCTTCTTCATTAACCAGCATTTCGAGTGTCACCTCCATGGACTTCACCGAGACGTTGGAAGCCAGATGGTTCAGGAACGGGACAATGCCGTCAGCCTGCGAGGGCAAAGCAAAGCGTGCACGTCGAGGGTCAGATTGCGTGTTGGGCTTAAGCAGGGCTGGGCAGAGATACTCAGAAAAGTATTCCGGAATACAGATACACATGCGCTGGAAGCCTAATATACAGATACGGAGATACATTTGTCTGTGATGTAACGCGATATTTCAAAAATACTTTTGCGAAAAGACGAAAAACGCATTCCGGAATACAGATACAAGAATACAAGTACAAGAACACAAATACTCAGAATTATTATTAACACGATAGCGTTAAAGAGCTCGTTTCGCAGAAATTCTGGCGTCGGCGGTTGTGACCGAAAAATCATCATCTTGTCCGTGACCGAAAAATCGAGAAAGATGCAAATAAAATAAATAATAAAAATTTTCGGGTCCGAGTGAGGATCGAACCCGGGTCGTCTGCGTGGCAAGCAGGTGTTCTTCCACAAAGCCATGCCTGTACTTGGATATACTGTGAAAATAACTTCCGCTTGGAAATGCAGTGAAAATAACTTCCATGCTTCGCAAACGCAAGCGTCTTTTATATAGGCGTCGCAATATAACATGTAATATCCCAGGAATATTGCGTGGTACAAGCGTAAATTGCCATCGGGCGTCAGAATATGTGACTATCATAACGATTCCATAGTTTAAAGCCAGCCACCCATTACAAACGGCACACACCTTACTGCGCGTATTCCCTTAACACCACGTAGTGGGTGCATAGCAAGTTCGAAAACATTTCCCACATTTGCCGCGCATAATTTCTCCTGGTTTAAAGCATACTACCCATTACATAGTATGCGCTAAGTGATTGAAGTACGCAGTAGGGACGGGATATCGCTATCGCGTTCAACTCTTAAAGGCGAAGCTTAAGGGTCCCCCCAATTTTTTTTTTATTTCGGCGATGCTGATGCACCACAAGGACGTTCATTTGGTGCAGGATAATACTGTCATAATTTCTTCACAGCATTGAAACTTCCAAGTCAAGCATATCCCTCGAGTCACCGACGAGCACCAGCGAATCAAGAAAATATACAAATCTATTCTAGACACAACATATGTATTGCCGAGATGATTGTTGCTTTAACTGCACTTAAACAGCAGCTTCTCTAATAAATTGTCATTTAGACAACGTCGGTGCGGCTTTAACACAACACTTACAAAATAGCTTGCCACCCAAAAAAAATTTTGGGGTGTGGCACCTGCCACGAGAGATTGTGACTTTCGACGCCAGAGCATGACAATACTACCTCCGCGATTCCGCCGTCAGGGCGTCAGGCGCTTTACTGCATGGGCCATTTAGTGCGCGTGTGGCACATTTCGCCACCACACTGAAGACGACCGGCGGCATGCCTCTGCTTGGCTTAGCAGAAAAGTCTTCTTTTCCCCCCTTAGAAACGGGTAAACTGATTTGCACCAAAATAAAGTAACGAGATACCCGACTCCTGCACAGTATCGCGATATAATCAATACATCTTAATTAATTTCAGTACTGAGATACAAATACATCTTCCAAATATATCTCGATGCAGAAATACATATACTCAAAAGTATTTCTAAGATACTGTCGCGATACTCTTGCGTCGCGATACTGTCTAGTCCTGGGGTTAAGCCCCTCCCAGTTACAGGGACAATCCGTCTCCTGCGAATGACAGGTTCCTCGTTAACAATGCGTAGGCCGACAGCCAACAATGAGGCCTCACAAACCCCTCAGTAACTTTGAAAAAGCTTTTGCGGTATTGGGGTGGCTTCACTGGAAGTAGGAGCCACAACAGCCCAACGAGCGGGAAAGGAGGAGCGGAACCGTAATATCATACCGTATTTGCTTACCATATTTCCGTAACTTGCTTTTTAAAAGAATGTTTTGCAGTGCTGCACCTTGGGTGTCTAACAGGGGGTGTTCAATTGTCATGGCAAAGCTCACGCTTCCTAGCGAGATTCTGTAATTTTTCTAAAATGTTCCAGTGAGCCTTTGCTAGAATAGAGTTATTTTTTCGGAACACAATTTTTTCGCTAGATATGATTTTTTCCCGTCTGTTTCACATTCAGTTATGGCAGGAAGGACGTTTCTGCCGCCGATAGGTGACCCCACGTACAGATGTCCTGAAATCCTGGGAATGAAATGGCACTATAATTTGTCATTAAAGGGAAAGATGATCACTAACGTAGACGTGATAGAAGCCACATAGAAACATGGAAAGCAGTTATCATGGAAAGCAGTTATCCTGATATGTCGTCGGCTTTGTATATCGCAATTTACACAGTATCAAGGCACAAATAGTTTCTCGCCCCTGATATTTACGAACTTTAGCTTCCGGGAACACCTTCGCCGCAGTTACACTAGTGAAACAGCGTAAGACAAGTTGTAAAAGCCGGCTCTAACAAATTGGCAGTTACGCTGGCCTTTTCGGGATGCAAGTTCTACGGACAAAAACCCGAAATACAAAAACGCAATATTCTAGGCCTCGTGCCCACTACAGATGGGGGAAACCTTAACCCTCTCCTTGTGTCACTTCAAACTGAACAGACCAGAACACGAGAAGGTGAAATCACCACAGAAAAATGCTGGTTTGAATTGTTTCGAGTTGTCCTTCAGTGGAGTTCTGAATTGAGCTTGAATTTGGTTGCGAATATTTACTTCCCTTTTCGTACTGCCTTTCGAGTTTTAGGCCTCGGCCGCACCACACGTTTCTTCGTTACAGCCGACATGACGTGGCCCTCGGGTGTTCGAATTCATTATGAAAATAACAGTCACTGAATAAGCGCCTCGAACCAAATTTCGCACTTAATTCAATAATGTCAGGGTTCCTAAAAACTAGCGCCAACTGCGCTACGGGTAGAGAATGGAACGGGGTACACTGGAAGCATAGAAGGTATAAAGAAATGTTTGCTCACCGGTTCAAATTGTTTCAAGTTCAGCGTGGTAAGGGCAGTGCTCTGTTCCACGTAGCGCCCGAGGACCTCTGCCGCCTCTGTGGAGAGCCGCATATTTCCTAGGGTCAATGAGCGGAGGCCCTTGAGGGATGCAATCGAGTAGGCCCATCGGACGGACTCGTATGGGTGTTCCTGGAAGAGCACGATCCGGACGATAATTGTTGGGCTTTTACGTCCTAAAACCACGATACGATTAGCGAGGAACACCGTATATAGCGGAGGGCTCCGGTGATTTCGCCCACACGGTGTTCCTCAACACGCACCTAAATCTAAGCACACGGGCCTCAAGCATTTCGACTCTGTCGAAATGCGGCCACCTCGGCCAGGATTCGATCCCGCGACCTCAGTAAGAGGCGTAAGGGATCGACACGTAGCTATACGGATGCTTTTGCTGTAACTTATGAAGTAGTAATTATAGGGGCATAGGGCTTCTGCAATAAATACTGGAATGGAACCCGACGTGACCACGCCTGCGTTACACCGAAATCATGACCATATGCAGTGGCGTAAATCATGAGGGGGCACGGTTAGGGGGTCCCGGAACCTTGTGCTCAGACGGGGGGGGGGGGGGGGGGGGTTGTCTTTCTTTGCGATTTATATTTAAGAGGTACTAATATGTGAATTTATTGACAGTTATGAATAGCGCACTCTCAAATGTACTCTGAAATAAGAAGCCATTCCGAGGGGCAGAGACGAAGTACAAAAGTGGAATCTGGTCGTTATTTCAGAAAGCACTACAGAGCACCAGCTTTCTGAAATGCTATGGGATACCTCTGACGTGCCACAAATATTTATGCTGGGCTTCGAAATCCAAAGTAGACAAACAATCCCGATCTTCTACTCACACTTATGTCGACGATTTTCGAGAATCTATTCACAATACAGTATATATGCGGTGGCTTGAATGTTGCCACGTGTGTGTATTGGTGAAGGCTTTTGCGCACAGGCTCGTTCTCTGCATTACTTTAGCACAATCACCAGTGAAAACAATGCTTTGCAAGAAAGTTTCCAGGGGTAAATTGTTGGAGGCTACTTCGAAGAGGTATACACATTCACTATGGGGAATAAAGCTCAAGTTAAAGAAAAGCTGTACTCGTTATCACACAAAAAAGTACTAGCATATTCATTTTATCCTTTAAGCGGAATGGCGTAGCTAGAAATATGCCGACATATCTACGTGTTTACGCTTAGAAGCTAACATCGCCATGCAATACGCGCTTACTATGGGCTGCTCAGTAGGGGTGTGCGAATACTGATATTTCATCGCGAATCGAATCAAATAGCGCCGATTAGTGGCCAAAAATATCTAATACATAAGATTTTATTGAAAATTAAAAGAAAGAGCGTACAAATGTGCTTGCGTCCTCGAGCACATAACGCGGTGAGTGACTGCTACAACGCTAATGTTGTGCTTACGTCACAAAGGCTCGGGGACCGAAAATCGTCGGGCGCCCATTCACAGTAGCGCTTTAACTGCGCGCCGCAACGATGGTTGTGAACGAGGGGTGCGGTGCGGCAGTGGCGAGTGCACCGCGTGAACAAATTTTCACATCTAATATGCCAATAACCGAGGGTTTTGAGGAACAAAGTCGGGACGTTTTACGGTGCATGCGGCATAAGCGACCGATCTAGAGCCTTCGTTTTGGAAGCGAAGTTCTGAAGGTCCCGACAGTTTTTATATGTGGTTGGGTGTTTTTTTTTACGTGCGCAAATGACGTAGTCTCATTTAAAGTGAACAGGCGCTCCCTTTTGAACAACGATATCTGAAAGTTCTACAAAAGACCTTATGTAACGACATTATTGTTAGTTTTATCTGGCCCACTTTAACGAAGGTGCACCATTGGCCTATTTCGCGATTAAATATTCGCCCTGTAGAACTATTCCAAACATGGAATACCAGCTATTCGAAAGTAGAATCAAATTATGCGATTAGATATTATTCGACTAAATCCGAATATTCGCGATCCCCTACTGGTCAGTGCTGTTTTCTCTGATCTATCGTCCACGATCAAGCTTTTTTACTTCTCAAGCTTTTTGTTAGTTCAGAGGGTCAGTAACTTTTGTACAATTAAAAGATACACCGACGATTAAGATACTGCGTCATGCGAATTCTCAGCCGCGCTTCATGTTGGGGCAAAGCAAACTCAGAAGTTTTGGCTATCTGCTGTTGCAACATTGCCGACTTATTTGCCACAGAAACTGCCGGTGCTCGAGTACTACGCACACCGACCTGCGCATTGCAGGGGTCACGAACCAACAGGAACGCCGACAGCCCCGTGACGACAAGCAAAGCCAGCAGCTGTGCATGTGCCAGCCCTGCATGCGCATGAGCTCAGGGATGCCACTTTACGCCCCTCCCCTCGTCAATTAATGGGGATACTTGCACATGCCTATGAGGATGACGACGATGCAGATGTAATGGCAATGCTGGGTTTGTCACTGAGTGGCCTAAGCATCCTTGCCTTAGAAACATCCGCAGTTCTGTGCCAATATCACGATATAATTGGCACGCCATAGAGTTGACAGTCCCAGTGCTCTACGACTGTCTACTATGCTGTGCGATTCACAAAAAAAAGGAGGCAGATCCCACGCACTGTGGGAATCGATGTAATGCGAAGCAGCCAGGAAGAAGCAAATCATGCTTTACATAATTTGCATGTCATGTTTTACATGTTAGGACCCGTCATTTATGTTCGTCATACTGTCGCGTCCCGCAATACCAATTTTGGTGTATATCAAGTTAGCGAACTGGACGCAAGCGCACCATGAGCATGGCATGTAAATGGCGTTGTAGATGACATTCATGCCATGATTTCCATATTACCGCTTGTTATTTATGTTCGTCATATAGTCACGTCACTCAATCCCAAATTTGGTGTATATCAAGCTAACGAAACGGCCGCGAGCGCGCCATGAGCGTGGCATGTAAATCATACTTTTAATAACAAGTTAGTCATGATATTCATGATATGACCAGCCCTTTATGTTCGTCATACAGTCATGTTATACCATACCAAATTTGGTATAAATCCCATTAACGATGCGGCCAGGAGAGCACGAAGTCGTAGGCGGCTAGATAGAGAGATAGCTAGATAGATACGTTCAAAGTCACCGAAGTTCGCTAAGAAATGCTTCGCATTTAATATTTGAGGTTTTAGTTCCCGAAACCACATGACCACAGGGCAAGTGTGACATGAGGGACGCCGTAGTGGAGGGCACCGGGAATTTTTACTATCCAGTGTTCTTTAACGTGCACCGACATGGCGGCCTCTACAATTTCGCCTCCACCGAAATGCGACCGCCACGCCGTCTGGTTCACAGCTTTGAGAGCTCTATAAAGCTCTGGCTCACTGCACAACTTGAAGTCTAACGCCAGCCGCATTATGGAACTACGCTGTATCAGATGCCGGTAACTCACCTCGCGGAATAAGTAGGTGTGGTGGCCGCAGAACTCAAAGTGGTCGCGGACACCAGGGGCAGTCGTCAATGGCGTCCCAAAAAACAGGTTCTTCGAGCTTTGTGACAGCCGCATCCACCTCGACGCGCTGGATGCATCTGTGGAAGCAAAATGACTGTCACTACTAACGAGCACGAAAATGAAGTTGCCGCCAAAGCATGTGCGACATCGTTTAGCAAAACGCTTTCAAACCAGAAAAGCCTTGCAAAAGGATCTGCTTATCAAGGACTTCCGTTAGGGACAGTTAAAACAGAGCTCAACTTTCAGCTTTATTATGGTACATTTAACGGCCATTACAAAGTCAACGTTTTAACAACAACGCTGTTCAACAAATATTTCCTTGTTCACCCGGTGCCAAAAGACTTATCATAAACGGGTATGCGCCACAAAGTGATTAGATCCCACTGGTCCACTAAAATTTAAGGCGACAATTAGCTCCACAAACGGGTATATGCCACAAAAATTGGTGAGTCCCACTACACACAACTTACACTAAAAAGGAAGGAGCAACAGTTAGCCCAACAAATGGCTGCGAAGCGACAGCGATGAGTCGAAGACCCCGTGTACGTAGAACGAGGGAATTCTAGGGAACGGGAAAGGCAACGGCGGCTGCGAGAAGAACCCCGAAGCGATGGAAGGCCTACGTCAACAACGATGTGCCCGTGTCATGTCCGACTGTCTATGGTTTAACTAAACCTATCGGCGCTGAATATCAACCTAGAAATAACCTAGCATCGCCTAGCAAAGACTAAGAAGCAATCTAGCAACAACCTGCATCGCCAAGCTAAGGCTCAGAAACAACCAGATTACTCTTCAGAATCGTCTAGTTTCACTGTTTCAAGGCTTGCGCAGCATAGTTCAAGCTTCTCAAAATTTTATAGCTACACTACTAGACAGAGGCACATATCACTGTAACCCCCTTTCGCACACCATGTCATTCTTTCGTCGCACCATGGTCGAATGGAATAAACTAACTAATACGATTGTTTCAGCGCACACATAGAAAAGGTTCTCTTAGATGGTTCACTTTGCAGATGAATTCTATTGTATTCTTTTGTCCACGAGTGATTTAGTTCTTACTGTATTCACATTTCCAGCTCGCACGTTGGTGTTTGTATCTGCCGCATTTATTCGATAATCTGTATTTTATGTCCATAAATGCCTAATTGTTCAAAACTAACTATGTGTTAAGAAGAAGATGCGCATCCAGCAGCATCGCCAACACTGGGCTCGCTCGGCTCATGTTTCTTATCGCTGCTGTCCCGCTGGACTGTGCCTCACGCTACGTCGTCGCTGATAAGCGTATCGTCGCCAGACCGCTAATAAACCTCTTTACATATGCAAACACCTGCTAAAAAACCACTGAATGGTGATTTCAGAATGTGTTAATAAATTTCTTAGGGCAATGCGAGCGGCACCGTGAATTGCGGGGTTAATTTTTTTAATATTTTTTTTTTATTTCGATGAAGACTGGTTTTTAGGCCGCCACGCAAGGTGTGTGCTTGTTCTTGCACGCACGCATAGCAGAGAAAACGCAGGATATTCTTGGGAAGAAGAGTTTCGGGTCGCAACATCTGAGTGGTCCAGTAAAACCAACTATGGTTTTACTCCCACGCAGTCCGACTAACGCGCCCACACAGTACGACTAACGGCGACACTACGACAATATCCATTCTACGTACCTCTCAAAAGCAGAAGGCGCTTTGAATAGAGCGAGTAGAAGGGGAGCAAAAAAAAATGCCGAAAAAAGCAGGAGCTACAGTACGTGTTCTCAAAACAGAACTGCGAAAATCGCGGAGATGGAGGTTCGCAGGAGACTATACTCGGCGACCACTTTTCTTGGCAGTACTGCAGAAGCTACAGAACCGAAACTCCTGCCTGCGCGCGCGCACGGAAAACGTAGCTATTTTTATTTTCTAATTTTCAGAGTTACCAACTCAAATAAAGCTTTTTTTCGCCTTATAAAATTAAGAGAAATATGGGAAACCGCTTGCGGAAAAAAATATTAGTCACCTATTTTTTTTTTTTTTGGACAGCACCACGCTTTGCGTATGCCGGCTGGACCATATGCGGCCACAAGCTCGCCGTTTCATTCTCCGAGAAATATATATTCGTGATGAGACAGAATGCGCCTGTCAAACGTACCAAACATGTTATCTACAACGATTATGCTGGGGTAAAGTGCCGTGAGCCTGAATTGTCGACGAATGCTGCAAACACTGAAAGTGGAACTGACATCGGCCGGAAGCTACACTCTTGATCGGGTCCCGCTTAAAGGGCTAGATATAGCCAGGAAACCGGACATTTTTCGTCTGGTTTCCTCGATATAGTCACCGTTTAACCAGGACCTGATTAACTCTTTCGTTACCGTGGGAAAATGGGCAACTTTTCGTAGGTTTTAGTTGGTATTTTTTTGCAATAAGTAATAAAATGTTTATACTGTAATGCAATACATCAAGAGAAGGCTAAGTAAATGTACTTTTGACGTGTGTAAGTTTAAAAAACTGAACTTGGAAACTAATATGCAGAAAAAATCGTTAAAGGTAACATTTCTTGCAAATTTGAAAGAACATTTGCAATTGTATGTTTACAACATAAAAGAAATAAATCTGGATAATATTCTGAAATACACAAATTGTTTAGATAGGAGACATCTACCTAACAGAAAAGTTTCACTGACCTAGCTCAACAACTGCACGAGTTACACTTGTTTACTCGTTGCCCAGTAGAAAGTGTCTTGTTCAGCCAGGTTGCACAGTTTTTTCTTTTTTATTGCACAAATTTCTCACACACAGAAGCACAGTAAATATTAGTAAAAATGGAAAGAAATGGGCTATTGAACCATGTATATATGGACATATTGCGCTCTATGGTTGCTCAAAAAAAAATCTTAACTGGGAAAGTACAGTGTCGCAGACGGCGCCAGAACATCATTATGTATGACTTGACTACACAAAAAAAAATATGTGGAATTGTGATTCATCATCTGAATCACTGCTGCTAGAAGCAGCCAAATGATCGCTTCCAGATGCAACAGAATCGCCAGAAAGGCGTCGTTCGCGCGAGGGACCGGCAACAAAAGCGTCTGCCATCTTCGTAAACAGACGAAGCGAACCACACAATTGGAACCGCCGCTTAAATCGCCGCCGCACTGCAAAAATACAAACTACGCAAAAAATGAAAGATTGGTGCCTAGAGAATACGACAAATAGCGCTGCAAGTCCATAGGAGCGCTCATAATTTAAAAATAGCTTGTGGCGCGTATGGGTCACCGGTGACCCATGTCCTATGGACACGGTAACGAAAGAGTTAAGAGAACCGGACGACTTGCGTAGTAACCCAAATGTGCTGAAGCCGCGCCCCCCATAGCCAGGGGCGTAGCCAGAAATTTTTTTCGGGGGGGGCACCTCCTTGAAATGGCCATTTTTCGCTATGTATGCCACGGCGACAAAAAATTTCGGGGGGGGGGGCACGTGCCCGGTGTGCCACCCCTGGCTACGCCACTGCCCATAGCCTTCGCTCCACTGCAAAGATAAGTTGTCGCCGAGTATAGAAAACAGACAGCTACAAACCTTCTAGGCACAGCGCGAACTACACGACAAAATACAAGCCTGTAAAATATCGTGAACATTATGACCAGTAACTAATTAAGGAAATCTTGCTTAATCTGTTGTCAACAGGGACATGAATACCTCCGTAAATGTTGCAAAAGTGGCACTGTAATGGTGAAGAATGCAGGAATGCGAACTTGTGCCCTGAAAGAAAGAACTGTCGTCGTATGAGAGCGTTTAGCATAGTCCTTGAAATCTCATCTCCGTGCCACATGCCTCGCGCTATAGCAACGCGAGCTATCGTATAATACGAGCAGTCAATCCCGCTTGCCTGAAGTAACACACACGGCAAGTTAAGTTTTCCCTCTATCACGTTCGTGTGTTTAGATAACACGTATCATTGGGCCCCCCTATTTAAAAGCCCCACGTTAGTGGCCGGGCCTCACCATTTATAACAGACAATACATTAACCTTAACGCAACAAACGACTCGTGTTAAGCTTGCGCGCGCCTTGAAGACTCTTCAATGACTCGCCGCAAACGTGAAAGCTTGCGAATACGCAGAAGCACCTTTCTTTCAGCAATAACATGATTTATTGCAAGGAAGAAAATCGCCATGACAAAAAAAATCACCACAATGACAAAAAAAAAAACGCATCTACGCTCGTCAGTATGGTTACGCAGAAGCGCGTATCGGTTAAATAGGAGAGGCCTTTAAGCCTGTAAGCATAAATAAGATTTTGACCACCGACGACCGCTCACCGGTGTCACGTCGCTTTGACCAAGACTTAACTAGGGAAAGGTGGGGCTGTTAACATCTTTGTTCACGACTCGCATCCACGACACAGTCCTTCTTTATGAAAGGGAACACACGATCGCGCGGTCTGCGCTCTGCCGCGGCTGCCTACAGCACCATCAACCGACAACTGAAAAAAAGCGCGTCCCTGTTTCACAGCATCGCCCATTGCGATGTCGGAGCGGGAGCTCCATCTAGCAGCGCTTGTCCAACGGCCATGACTCGTTATTTTTGTTTGCTAATAGATGACTGCAAAAGTGGACGCGCTTTCTTTGGCAGTCTGTTGATAATGCTGTAGGCACCCGCCCCGGAGCGCAGGCCACGCGCTCGCGCATTCCCTTTCATAAAGGAAAGTGTACAACTGAACCCGAGCGGGGAATGAGCAGTCCGATTCTGCACAAGCCACCAATTAAAAAGTTAGAGTACACTTTCAGGTGTGCTCGCTATAAACAGACTGTCTAAAGCGCAAAATTTCCGTCTAAAATACCGGAGGGTGAACTGTCGTAAAAACACAGTTTGTGCGCGTGGCTCGAAGGCAAGGAGTCTTGTCAATTTAAAGTCACTGTCCAATTTGTTTTTCAGGCGTCTCAGGCTCGCAAGGTTGCCGATTACCGGAGTATGCAGTAAACCTAGTGGCAACATTTCTAATATTTATACCGCTACAGTTCTTTGGAAACTAGTCGATAAGTGTGAACAACTGAGGTACACATAAAGATTACGAGTAAAGCGAGCTGCGGTCATTGCCATAATCGTGCTAAGGTAGCTGCTGTGAAAGCACCAGGTAACTTCGATAGGTAGTGCTGCCGCGTAAGGGTATTTCCCAGCCCTTGTGATGTAATTTCACTCTCGAAAGCATTGCTAGGTTGCGTCCGAATCCAATGACGCAGATGAGTGAAATTGGCAATCACGAAACGTGTTCCGGGGTGAACCGAATGAGTAAAGGCAGTTTGAACAGAAGAAGATGATCAACCGAAAAAAAAAATAAGAGCGCTGGTTATAAAGATGGTGTACGGTAAAACACCACACGGTAAAACCTCCCGCGCTGTTTCAAGAGCGTCGCACTTTATTACCACTACCTCAGTCACGTGAACACTGGCCGACATAAACATTAGGTGGTACAAAATATAGCATACCATCTAACCTACAAGAAAGGTAAACCAGAGCCAGTTCTTTTCATGTTTCACTAGTGAACTCGTGTCAAGCAAAACAACTTTGCTTAGGACATTGTTAAAACAGGCGGCTGGTTGAACGGTAAAGCGTTTACGTCACACAGTCCGTACAGATTTGCAAATAGAAACAAAAGCACTGCGAACCTGTGTACTTTAAGCAAGAGGTGAATCAGCAGAGACACTCGAAGCATGTGTTGATGTCGCGTCGGAGAGAGATCTACCGCGGCGTATCCCTGCAGGCTGAACTCGCCCCATCTGACCTCGATCAGCTGAACGGAGGCAGTGGCGAGTAAGGGATTCCACCGATCCAGCTCGTCGACGAGCCAGCACCGCTTCTTCTTGGGATCCCATGTGCAGGCACGTGCGTAGTCCTCTTTAACCTTAGCAACATCATCTTCAGCAGCACCGGTGGCAGTGTCACCCTCGTCGGCGCTTTCATCGCCAGGTTCTTCGGCTATGGAATCCTTGAGACTGAGACCCTTGCTGCGACCCCGCCGGGCTACGAAGGTGGAAGCACCGTGGCAAAGGAATGAAGCACTACGGACAGACATAGAAATGATCGCGAAGTTGCTGGTCCAGTGACACAAACTACCTGCCCGCCATATCCGCCATGGCTTCTCGCCAGGCAGCAACACTGGTAACAAGGATATGATTAGGAAATTAAATAGCTCAGTGCTTGCCGACAGTGGCGTAGCCAAGGGGGGGGGGGGTTGGGGGGGGTTCAAAACCCCCCCGAAATTTTTCAATTTTGCTTGCGTATATATACACGCACACATACAAACGCACGCACGAACATACATAAAGTATGGTTGAACCCCCCCCCCCCCCCCCCCCGAAAATAATTTCTGGCTACGCCACTGCTTGCCGAGGTGCACCGGTTTGCCCGAGTCTTCACTAATGAGTAATGACGATATTCGAGTACGTCTGCTGCAATTATATCATTATATATCATCGGAACGAACCACATTTGAGTAAGACATATTGCTTGGCGAGTTGGTTGACATCTAAGGGAATGCATATCAGCGCAAACAAGAACGACTCATGAAAGAATACGAAACAAAGCCCTGAGAGCTCGACATTTCTGCTTCCTACTCTTTCTTTAATCTGTTTTCTTATTTGCGCTAACATGTATCCATTTAATAGCCTTTGAGCTTTTGTAGAACCAGTAGGACTTCAGCCACTACGCCGCACCGAGATAATCTGCATGGTCTTAGCACGGTGGTGCGCGAATAAACGAAACACTCAGAAAGGTACACGAAACATGTGTTTCGTGTACTTTTCCGAGTGTCGTTTATTCGCGCACCACCGTGCTAAGATGAGTTACCAACTCGCCCAGCAATGCTTACTTCTGCATGGTAGTTCTCTCGGAACAGTTAACACTAGTGGCTAAATGCAGCATCGGGCAAGTGTGACAGGCAACATGTTCCGGCGGCCACCACAACGAGGATGTGTGTGCGTTGTTCGACTGCCCCATATACAGTGAAACCTCGGTGATACGAACACAGCTCATAAGAATTTCGGGGTGATACTAATTTTCCTTTGGTCCCGGCCAAGGCCCATTGGCCTGCAATGTAATGGAGTACGGTTGTTGCGAACCAATTTTCACTCCGGGACGTTTGATACGAACGTACGCTGCCGCCCAGGTACGAAGAGGTGCTGTCTGCGCTGTCGCGGAAGACGCGCCAAGCACGTGCGAGCGCGCAACGAAAGAGCGCGGGCATGCGCGCCGCACCGCCAAATCGTCAGAATCACGGTGTAAGAAAAATATTTTTTTTCTTACGGCCAGAATAAACCTTCAGAGACGCGTCACGGCCTCCGGGATTGTGTGCACAAATCTTTGAGGCTCTAATGTGCCTCCGTGTGCCTTCGCGTTTAGATTACAGAGGGCATTGGCGCCATGCTTTTTTTTCTAAACGCGTCGACGCGGGCTGCTGTCGTTGTACTGTGTTTACACGTGCCTGCCTCGTGCATCAGACATCCTATGAAAGGTGGACGAGGACTGAAAGAAGGCGTGGACTGTCTTGGCGAAGGAGTCAGGCCTCAAAACGTCAACATGCGCGACTGTTGAGGTCGTATTTGTGCGAGCACGGCTGCAAATCTCCCAAAAAACATCCGCAACACTTTCGCGATAGCAAAATCATAACATATCACCATGGTTCTGTAATTTTGTGGCCTTGATCTATCGCGTCAAAGCACTTCTTCCGTTACTTTCACCGCAGTACTTCGGTGTCATGTGAAAAAGCATAATAAAATTTGGAAGGGGCTACTGCTGTCGCAGGTCACAACGCACCTGGTTCATTAATTAAACACGTGCGTACGGACCGTATATTTACGAGTACTGGTGTGATTGCGGACATTTAAAAACTTAACTGACAATCATTCAGAGTTCTTCTTTAGGTTGCTGCGGCCCTGAAAAACAATAAATGAAAATGTACGCGAGCTTTCCTTTTGTCGCAAGCTAATTTTTTATGCTTTCTGGTGATACGAATTTCGGATGATACGAATATTTTTGGTGGTCCCCTGAGATTCGTATCACCGAGGTTTCACTTACGTCCCGACAGCGACTTTTAAGGGGTACTCCAATTTCTCGATTGCTATTGAACCTTGCCAGATGCGGAAGTACGCCCGCCATAGCCACTACAAAGGCGATTACATATGTATGAAAGCCTAACAACGCTTATATGTAGGCGCTGGCATAGGTGAAGACTGCGGTACTTAGCGAGTGCGCGTCGCATTTGCGCGCGCCAGATTTTCGCGGGATCAGAAAGAACTGCAACATTACTCTAGGAAAAATAAAGGAGTGGAGAATGTTGCTTGTTTTGGCGAGTTGCGACTTGCCTCAGACGTAACTCTAAAGGTGCACGTCAACTCTTATGGAAATACGCGTCTCCCATGGCTCTCTGAAGATAATGGTGTTCAAAAGAGTTAATGTGTTGCTGTGAAGAGAGCTACATATGTGGCAAGTCGGCACTCACCAGAAAGTGACGGATAGCGGGTCCGTAAGGTTAGGCATAATGAAGTCCTTTAATCGTGCTCGTTATCCGCTTTCATTGTACGTACTTAAAATCAGCCAGATTATTTCTGCTACATGTGTACACCGGATTCACATTCATCCAGGCTTGCCAGGTTCTAACTTAATGAGCATGGCTGGAGCACACTTTTAGATGTTGTTAAATGGGCCAAACTTTCCCGTTTCTCTTCCGTCAAAATGCGGCTACTGTAGAACGGAACCGAACAGGCGCCCTCGAGCTAAGCAGTTCAACACCGGAACCACTAACCAAGCATGGCGGGTGCCAAGTAGAGCAAGTGCTTGCAGACGCTTGCCCTACCAACAACATGGACCAGCCTATTCGTTATAAAGAGAAGCACTCATGAAATCGCTTATTACCGGACTTGAGGCCGCCGCGTTTTCTTAAATCACGGAAGGCTGATCGTCCCCGGGATGTTGACGGAGCATCGATCGGTACGGGAGGCTCGGGTGAAGCTGGAGGCTCGGCTGGGACGGGAGGCTCGGTTATGCCGACTCCCAGAGCGTTCCTGAACTCTCGGTTGAAAATGGCGGTGACCTCGTCCAGCGTCGGTCGCGTCCAGGTGCAGCGAGTCTGCAGCGCGGCCATGTAGTCCGGTGTCAGGACACCGGCCTCCCCTTCTGCCGGCTCAGCTGCAGTGGCCATCTTCTGTAACAAGAGCGTCGGAGAGAACGTTTATTACTGCTGACCGCGCGACCAGAAGGGCTCATTCAAACAAAACTAGACGGCTACATTGCATAAGAGCGGCGCGAACATATGCATACACAGTTATTGTAGCCAGCTAAAGCGAAAAACAAAACACCAACTAAGGTTACAGTTGCTGAACTTGATTCCTTCACCTTCCTTTCTGCTGTGTCTTTAGTACAAGCAATGTGGGTGAAGCGAGTTCTGCTTTGGTGCTCGGATATTGGAAACCACACATGCTCTAGATATGTATTTTTCCCCTCTGGTTAACGTAATGTCGGTAGAACAATCTGACATTTCATAGAACCGGCACTGTCAGTATCTCCGTAGAGTAGCCCGGAAAGTAACAATCTCGAAGAAACACAGAACGGCGCTGTCAGAGCCTGTTGCTTCCTGCCTTGCGGCATCCGATCAGGATGTGGCACGAAAAGCCTGCTCTTTTTCCTCAACAAGGCAGTCTTTTTCTCGTGTTGCATCTAACGTGTTTGGCCTGCGTACAATGATGGCAGGCTCTGTGGCCACTATAGCGAGGCGTAATAATAATATCTGGGGTTTAACGTCCTAAAACCACGATATGATTATAAGAGACGCCGTAGTGGAGGGCTCCGGAAATTTGGACTATCTGGTGTTCTTTAACGTGCACTGACATCGCACAGTACACGGGCCTCTACCATTTCGCCTTCATCGAAATGCGACCGCCGCGGCCGGGATCGAACCCGCGACACCTTCGGGTCAGCAGCCGAGCACCGTAGCCACTGTTCCACCGAGGCGGACCTATAGCGAGGCGTATGCATTGAGTGTGTTATTATGCTGCACCTTCCGTTCACTAAATTGAGCACCACATGGGCTCAAATTGCGCCCTTCCAGGTGCAGCGCCAGGAATTTTTTACTGAGGCGGGGGGGGGGGGGGGGGATCCTTATGAAAAGCGAGTGCCTGGAGGGGGGGGGGGGGGGCATGGAGACGGAAAACCTATGAGTGGTGCAGGAGTGCACCTAACTGGGCTGGTTCGTACATGACTAAGACGTGAACCAACAGCGCTGCACACGGGACGGTGAGAGAACGACAGCCGAAGGCGCTCAGTTGTGAGTGGTGATTGAAGTATATATCACCCAGTTTGGGTCAAGGGGGGGGCGGGCGGAAATTTAAAGGGCTGCTGGCCCCCCTTCGACCCCCCCTCCCCCCCCCCCCCCCTTGCGCCACCCTTGCGCACTTCGCATGCCTCTGCTTTGAGGGAGAGGACATGTGGGCGTTGGTCAGTTTGTTATTACATTAAGTGAGCAGCCTGCTTTGCCGCCGCCACAGATCCACATCGTAGACCAGAGCCACCGGCACCAGCTCGCATTTTAACGCGAGAGCGTTAAAGAGCTCGTATCGCAGAAATTCCGGCGTCGGCATTTGTGCGCGAAAAATCATCTTGTCCGTGACCGGGTCCGAATGAAGATCGAACCCAGGCCGTCTGGGTGGAAAGCAGGTGTTCTACCACACAGTCACGCATCTGCTTGGAAATACTGAAAATAACTTCCTCTGCCTTGGGAATGCAGTGAAAATAACGTTCATGCTTTAGAAACCCACGCGTCCTGTATACAAACGTACATTGCCATCGGGCGTCAGAATATGTTAATATCATAACGACATCGTGGTTTAAAGCCGGCCACCCATTACAAAAGGCGCACACGTTACTGCGCGTATTCCCCTAAGACCACGTAGTGGATGCATAGCAAGTTAGAAAACATTTCACGCGCATAATTTCTCGTTTAAAGCATGCTACCCACGACATAGCATGCACTAAGTGGTTAAAGTACGCACTAGGGACAGGGTATCGCTATCGCGTTCAACTCGTAAAAGCGAAGCTTAAGGGTCCCCCCAATTTTTTCCTTCAGATTTTGTGGTCTCTGACGGAAAATTGGCAGATAAAGAAAAGCTGACATGCTTCCAAACAGCAAGCAGTAGAATTGCTCCATTGAAATTATATATATATATATATATATATATATATATATTCGCGGGAAGGGTGAATTCATGAATGGGGCAGCAACATATCGCAATGTTATAGCAAGTTAGATTAGCAGCTGAATATTTTAGCATCCGGCGTAGCGTAACACAGTAAAGCGCTGGCGTAAGTAAACGCGGTCGCTGCAGCAAGCGAAACGACCTTCGTGATACCTGTCGTGGCTACAAAAAGTGAGCGTTGCGAACACAGCAGGTACAAAGGTATGAGCTGTATGCTAATCCCCGTCAAGTTCAGGCGCGAATGACCGCACCCTGCCGTTCAGATTACGCAGATTCTGCGGGAGAATTGATCTTTGGGCGAGTTGGTAATCCATCTATTGAAATCCATCTATGGAAGACACACGCGCTTGTGCGTGTGTCTTCCATGTGCCAGTTTATTTCGCGCAGTTCTTCGTAGCCATGCTGCGGGAGCCGCGCAAGTTAACAGTGGGTCTGGGTGCGCCTAACCTCGCCGTAAACTTAATCCTAATGTAAACCTAATCAAGCACGTAAGCGGTGGGTCAGGGTTGCGCGCTTCCATCGGACCATTCAAGTGAATTCCACGCCTCTTTCACTGTCACGTCAAAAGGGGTACACAAAGCTGTCTAAAAGCCTACACATAGCATTCGTTCCCCTTAAACATTGTAACTCTCACTACGGGACGTGCCGGACATATACGCAGGGCTTACCGTTCGAGTTGCGGCGCCAAGCACCGATGCGGCGTGGCTCTGTTGACTTCTGAACACAGCACCCGCAACACAAGCTTCCAGCAAAAGCCGGCAGTGCTGCACAAGTTACCGGGATGTAGGCGTTGGCTGAGTATAAATGTGACGCCCTACTGACGTCACCATGGCCCTTATCTTGAGGCGAAACAAGCGCCACTGCCGATGCCACCGTTGACGATACGATATCGAGAGGGCAGCATGCTCAGCGATTGACGAGATGACCAGCGCCTTTATTTTTTAGACTAACCATGTGTGCTGGCAGTACGAGCCTCGGGCTAATAAACCGCTGCTATCCTTCAACTCCTGTCATTCTAAGCTTGTTAAGTGTGGTATCGCCAACCTCTGCTTGCTTAACGTTTTCAAGAAATCCGGTCCCAAGCGTGTAGCGGAGAGTTTCGGCAAGCAGATAAACCGCCTGGATGAGGCAGGCTTTCCGCAAGTTGTACTGGTTTCTGCAGCTGAATTGATCCTGAAAAAAATCGCGAACCCGCCAAGTGGACCAAGAGCCACCTCGTGTAAAAGAAAAGGTAGCTGTGATACCATATGTTCATCGCGTGTCCCATAACTTGAAGAAGATTGCTAAGCGAGCAGATGTAAAGGTGATCTTCCCTGCGTCTTTGAAAATGTCGACACTTTGTAAAATGAGAAATCCTTGCATCCGAAAGGCATGAGCCTGTATCCTAAACCACGAAAGTAAATGTGTCGAATGCCAGGTTGGTGTGGTGTACGATATTCCGCTGTCACGTGGTAAAAAGTACGTCGGCCAAACTAAGCAGTGCTTAAACGACAGGCTCAGACAGCATTGCAACAATGTTAGAAACGGCAGAGAGGGTCACCTGGCAATACATTGCAGAGATTGCAAGTGTGTACCGGATTTTCGCGCATGCTCCATGATTGCCAAGAGTCGAGACAAGTGGAACAGATTAATAATATAGGAAGAAAAAAAAAGATTATTGAAGCCGGTGATCGTTGCGCGAGTGTGGCCTCCGCTTCTCTATGTAAGAAAGAGTTGCGATATCTTAATGCGACTGGGCAGCAATAAAATGTGAAAACACTGTCCGCATAAAAAGCACCCGTTCTTTCTCGGAATAAACATGATTGGTAGTGGCGCCCTGTGTGTGTCTCTCTTTTCGTCCGTCGTCTACTTTGCGCCTTTCTATTTCAGGTCATGCGGTACCAACACGCCCAGTTGTTTGCTCTCACATCGGAAAAGGAGCGCGTGGGAGTATACTAAGTATAGCTCCGTGGTAATTCGTAGTCAGCCATGAATGCCTCAACAACTCTCTGGCGCTGACTGTGACGTCAGAATATGCGGAATGACTGCAAGGACTTTCCATCCAGTCAATCTTCGGAGTCCAAGTGGCCACTAAGTTTCGCTTGGCTTCCAAGGATGCCTAAGGGCCGCTTCCAAGTGTAACGGACGTAGCCAACAGCTAGTCACAGCTCCGCCACATGGTCGAGTACACGGAAAAGTAGATTGCATGGACTACCTTGGCAATCCAAGAGAGATATCTTTCATAGATAGACTGCCTTGGCGCGTCACACCTGCGCCTGGGTGGAGCGATCAATAATAGCTGAATTCTTGCGAAATAGAGAGAGAAAAGTTAACTGAAAGCTGGGAGCTTAACCAGAAGAAAGTGTTCCGGTTTGCTACCCTGCACTTGGTAAGGGGTAAGGGGGGGATGGAAAGGTAAGGAGGGAAAAAAAGAAAAGAGGAGTGGGTAAAAAAAACAAACAAGAAAAAACATGGTTGATCCCTCCGCCATAGGAATCGGTATAACACGAAAGTGAAAGGTGTCCTTACAGAAGTAGTTGAATGTTTGCTGTACGTTGATGTAAGAGAGCCTGCACAATGTCTATTGGTGTTTAACATTTATAGCACCGTTTAACATGGATGAACTTACGTTGACGCTTGGTGGTACATCTGTATACCAGTGACTAACGTCCATGATCAATGATTAAACAAACCGTTGTGGTCATAGATGCTTGTCCTAGCTGTACGGTGAGAGCGGAATCAGAGAAAGCGGTGTGACATCCAGAAGAGCATCACTGATTCAACGCCGAACTTGGGCTAAGGTCGCCTACTTGCGGCATGTCAGAGTTACTGAACACCACTGCCGGACCAGAGGAAACGCAACGCGCGTCGTGTCTGCCACGTTGGCCGGCTGCGATTTTTCGCGGGGCGAGCGTAAGTTGGGAACGCGGAGTTACGGCCACGCGAAGCCGCGTCGCAGACTTGGTCGCCGAGCTTTTTAGATGGGAAGCATCTTATGGCGAAGCTTAATCCGGTGGTGGTGGTAGTGGTGGTGGTGGCGTGCCGCGTGGCCTCCCTTACTGCGCATGCGCAAACCCTTTCAAAAAAAATAAAAACCTCCTCTCCCCCCTCTCTCCTCTAGGCATCCCTCCCCGCGGCAACCACACCCTCACTACGCATGCACCTCCCCTCTCCCCTCCTACGCTCCCCCCCCTCTCTCCTCTAGGCGATCCCTGCCCGCGGCGTCCACACTCCTACTGCGCATGCGCGTCCCCCCCCTCTCTCTCCTTTCCTACGCTCCCCCCCCTCTCTCGCCTCGCGACGCCGAAGCAGGCAGCGTCTGCTAGCGAGTTTCTTGGTTGAAAAAACCGACTGCTCGCGCTGCACAACCGTTCACTGGCCACCCCGTATATATGGCAATGGATCTTGACCTGCAAGGTGTTGCCGGTGGGAGATTTCTCCTGTGCGTTGTTAAACAATGAAAAATTCGCAGCGTGCGCATTAACTAAAAGCGCACTGCGGGTCTCTGTGTCCAGTCGGAGTCTTCTGTCTCTCATTGCCCATTAGCAGTAGGGAACACCGCTCCATCACTGCGTGCTTTGCGCCTCCCCAGTTTTCTCTCCTGCGCAACGCTGCGATGAGCGCCAGCGTCAACGCCACCGCCAGCGTAAGCGTTAGCGCCCGCTGCTTCACATGTACACATGGTTCCCTTTAGCGGGAGATGGTGTAATTTTTTTGGTATGGATGGACGCTATGAGCGAGGCCCACGCTGGGGATAAGCTCGCCACCTGGCAGCGTGTTAATGCGTCGACAAAATTGCACTTTTTCTATTCGAAACACGCCGAACGGGACGGAAGCGTAGAAACGACGCTTTGAATCGTGTATATCACGGTCATGATGCATTACTTCACTTGAACAAGAGCATTGTACGAGGACAGTGGTAGATATAAAAGGCGCGTTTGTAAAGCATGCAGAGTATGTGACCGTGGCGCAGTGGATAGCGTGCGCGGCATCTCTTGTCGCGGACCGAGAGGTCGTAAGTTCGACGCCCGTTGACGGAACATTTTTTCCTTGTCTTCTGGTCATGTGTATTTTTTGACGTCGCTTCCATGGCAGAAATACGTCACTGAAGTGTTCGTGGACCCCGCCATAAAACACTTTCGTGTTAAAAAAATGCGCACACGCTCAAGCACAGGAGTGGCATAGCCGTTTAGCGAGTCCGGTTGACCGCAGAAACTTTAGCAGCGCCTTCGTCGCTTTCTGGTTGGAAGCTCGAACGTTCCGACACTTCAAAATTGACTGCTCGGAAAGCGGCCGGTCATCGGAACCGTGCTTACGTTGCTGAAAGCTCTTGTCTCTGGGAGCTGTAATGAGGACAATCACAATGGACGTGCGCAATGGTATTAGCGTCCGACGCTATAGCTATCTCGTCGAAGGATTTTCGCGCGTGGGAGAGTCTTCATCTGTCTGAACAGGAGAGTACCTGCTGTTGGGAGAGATAAATAGTCTCAAGCTGCTCTTTTCGCGACTATAGCCACCTGTGCATGCGCGTCGAGTATACATTCTGCATGTTGGGACTAATCGTGTGTGGAAAGCGTGCGCTCACAGACAGACATAGAGACAGATGAACTTTATTTGCGTCCTGGGAAGAAGGTTCCAAGAACCCACCCAGGGCAGCACCCATGACGGGGCTTTGGTTCCCGATAGCTTCACAGGCTCCCTGGACCGCCCGGAGTTGTTGCGCAAGGTCTGGACTTGTGATGCATTCTAAGAAGTCAGTCTCGTTGACGTCATGCTTCCTTGTTTAAACGCGCAAGCGAGGGCACCGCCACATAAAATTAGGAAAGGTGGCGAGTTGATGGTATGCGGAGCAGTTAGGGGAAATGTCCGTATACAGGACCATAGTGGCCGGCGACGGGAAATATCTAGTCTGGAGGATTCGGGGGGCTATCTCCTGCCTCCTAGTTTGCTCTCTGTGGGGATCCGGAAATGATTTCCTGCCTAATCTGCAGTGCGAACTTAACTCGTGAAACGTGGTCAACGGGTCCCCGTCGGCGCCACCGCCAATCCCCTCCCCCCGCAGTGTTTTGGGGTTCGTTTGCTCGGGGCGGAGAATGAGTCCTCGCGCCCGAGCGTGAGCCATTTCGTTGGGGTTGGCGATGCACTCGCGTTCCTCAAATTTTTTGTGCCGCCCTCGCGCAGCTCCCCGTCAATTCAATTGTACCAAGAGGCCCAATGTAACGCCCTTCTATTTTATCCATTATGTGTTTTTTATTCGTGGCGCGAACAACGAGCGACACTGCTTTATCTCTTTCAGGCGCTTCCGATCGAGCATGCATTTTTCATGTTCGAGTTAGAAAATATGGTTTAAAAAGTAAAACTGGTACTAAATCAATGGTTCTTGTTAAATTTAATAGTCATATACGGGCGATATAGCAGCATAACATTACTTAA